>LTAE01008701.1:7425-20021 GCA_001647135.1 Pontederia paniculata | reverse complement strand
ATTAACTTTAATTACTTAACATGATTTATCTTTTAGATTTAATCAATCAAATGAATGGATCGAAGGTCGATGGTATGCACCTATATTTTACGGATCAGACCTACTGATGCAAACAAATCAAAAATTCAGATTAAACTATATGACCTCATGGCTAGGATTTAATGATGGACTAATGGACAAGATTTAATTATCAAAAGAAATCAACAACCATGATTAATTGCTACTGTTTATCTTCCCAAGAGCAAAAAACGTACCTTTCACCGTGCGGATCCGTTCGGCTGTTGCACTTCCCAAAAAAAAAAATGTACCTTTCACCGGCAAATCTGTTCATCTTCTCCAAGTCGTGCCGCCGTTGACGCTGCTCCAAAAACTGTCTTGGTGTTACTTCTGCAAAAACATGGCGCCGCCGCTGACGATGGCCTGCGACGAGTCCCGGCGGCTGTTCCAGCGACTGTGGACGGACGACGACGAGATCAAGATCCACGCGGCGGGGCAGGGCCTTCGCGTCCCACCAGTACGACACGGGCCCCTTCGGAACTGCGTCGGCCGGATGAACGCGGCGGGGGACGACTTCTCCTTCAGGAGCACCCGCGAGAAGGCCATCTTCGACATCGCCCGCAACATCTGGAGCGCCAGCGTCAAGCGCTCCCACGACAGCGACGACGACGACATCAAATGCTGGCGCGGCCAACTCCAACGAGATCTTCACTGTCCCGGTTAATGAGGGGCCCTTGAGCTGCGAAAGGGGGTTCTCCCGGTCTCGACGGCGATCCAAAGCGAGACACACAGTAGAGGCCGCTCCTGTGGAGGAGTCTCCGGTGATGAGGCGCGGGAGTCGGGGAGGTTGAGATTGCCGCGGGGAGGGTGCGAAGTCGGCGTCGTCGCCTCAGGCGGCGAGCTCGAGAAGGTTCAGGGAATCGAGGCAGAATGACCTGAGATTGGTGGAGGGCTTGCTGCCATGGTCACGTCTGCGCTAATGGCGGCCATGGCGGGGAAGAGTTGCACGGAGAGAGCGTTTCCAGAGCTCGGATTGGGGATCATCCGGAACCCGGAGGATAGCTTCATTCGTATTCAAATGATCATAATGGTCTCTTACTCTGTAACGGTATGACTTACGAACTCAAAGTTAACATTGTTAAGTCTCTTGATCCTAATTTGAAATTTAAATTCGTCGACTAATTGACAATAATCTATGGTTAACAAGCATAGCCGTCGACATCATGCATCTTTCCTATTGATCTCAAAGAAACCTTTGTCGCTATGTTATGAACTTATACAATATTCTTATCTTCAAGCAAGAAAATAATATTGCTGGCGAGACTCACATTTGCATGCAAACTAAAATCTTATACTTGCACCGACTCCTTATAAGTGTTTTAGCATGTGCCTCTTCACTTCATTTGCCATTAACTTCAGATACGTATAAGATCATTGAAATCTGCACTTTTCGCAACCTTGTTATAATAATAATAATAATAATAATAATAATAATAATAATAATAATAATAATAATAATAATAATAATAATACAATTTAGTAATACTACAGATTAAGTGGACAAAAAAATTTAGTACTATATCTCTTGTATCTATCTAGTTCTTGGAGATGTTAGTAGCATCCATGGTGGTGGCCAAAAGTCACAATTATTAGAAAGCGTTTATTATATTACTTCTTAATATTACTTGGTAATTTATATTTTACCTGATAAAAAGATTACCACCCATTAAATTACCGGTAATGTGTATTACCCTGTTTACTAATATAAGTAATCCAAGTGGTAATTCAGATTATCATTTTACTTATATAAATTATTATTAAATAATATATATCATTTTACCAAAATACTCTTCATAAAATTATTAAATTAAAAATTTTGTATTATTGAATTAAAATTTATCAATTTAAATTATAAACTCACAAATTAATGAATTTAAGTAATTAATACCCTTCAAATTAAAATAATAATAAAATAATCTGTATAATTAATAATAATAATTTATAAAAATATTAGCCTAATTAATAATACCTATAAATAACAATTAGTGCTATATTTTAATTCATAATATGATCATAATAATATAATATTATTTAAATAATATTTATTATGGTCATTAATTTATAATAATAATATTAATAATATTATTATTATTTATGTTGTTGCTATTATTATATGATAATTTATTATTGTGTTATATTTTATTTATGGAAGATTTAAAAGGGCGAATAGGGAAACTAATACAAATAAGATTACCACTTGGATGATAATCTGAATAGACAACCCCCTCATAGGTAACACGGATTACCACTTCATAGATAATCTGCATTGCTAGGCAATCCAGATTGCCTAGGAATTAAAATAAGTAAACAGAGTAATCTGATGGGCCCAGGTAGTTTTAAGTTCAGATTACCGGGAGGAAAACACCCCTTAGGGGCCGTTTGGCGCATTCCCAGTTTTTGTTAACCGGTAATTTAGATCACCATTAAAATAGATTACCACTTTATAAATTACCGATAATACTATATATAGCGTTTGGTAAGTAGCAAAAATATAAATTATAATTTAAATTATGAAACAAAAGTTACTAAAATATCCTTCAAAATTGTTGAATTAAAATAAATATAAACAAAAATAAAAAAAGTGAGAGGTCAAAATATGAGTTTATATTATCAATCATTCGTAAAATAATTAAAAAAAATAAATGATAATGTTGAACACTATTAATTTGTAATAAAATATAAATATTTTTAAAGTTCGATTGAAAGGATAATTTTGTCAAATTGCATGTCATCTTGTTGGTAATCTGGAAAGACACCTCCTATGGGTGCTATCTTCATTACTAGTAAAATGTAATTAAGATTAACAGAGAAGTAAAAATCACCGGTAATATGTTGCAGCCAAACTGCATTACCTCATATCAAACGCCCTCTTAGATCTTAGAAGTTGGGTAGAAACATATGTAGGTGGAACTTTATGTTTCTTGAAAGTTTTGAGTGATTAGGTATAAATCCGCCCGTCACAGGATTTTCGTTTCATATATTTACTTCAGAAAACAAGAATAATCAGGGAGTGCAACAGCATCCTTAAATCTGTTCTTGGCACATGGAACTATCTGATAAAGTTTTGCTGTGACTGACATTGGCCTCTGTTCATGATAACTGTATGTTTGGTAGTTTCAGGTTTGTTGTTGTCCTTTGACATTTATGATAATGAGATCCAGATAATTGCAGTCAGGAATACACATGAATATGTTGGCTACTCAAACACATGTAAATGATATCCCCAAAATTAAAGACGCTGTTTTTTTTTTTCTCTCGTAAAGATGCTGTATCTGAATAAGGCATAAGAAATTGTTTAACTTGGAATGTCTGATAGAGTGAATGTACAAAAAAAATGGCTTTGTACAAAATCAGAATACAAATTCAAATTTCCCTCTTCCCGGTTTCTTCGGCACAACTAAGTATTTCTTGTTGTGAATAATTCGGCAATGGATCGAAATTCCATGCGCATCATCATTTTTGCCAATTATTCTCCTTCGAGTCTGCATGCGATATGATGCTATCCTTCAGATGACCAAGTTAAACTGGTGGCCTCATTGAAGGCTTCACATATATGAGTTCATGTGGCATGCCAGAAACTTTGCAGTCTGTTCGATGTGAAACTGGCGATGCACCTCGATGAACATTCGCTTCAGCAGAGTTTGATATGCATTGAGGCAGAGAGCCATGGCAAGCTCGGTTGTGCTAAATGCCGTTTCTAAAGCTGTGCCCTTAAGTAAGCTACATCAGAATGAATCTTCAAATTGGAAGCTAAGAGGCGAGCAACCAGTAAATCTAATGCGTCTTTCATCCATTGTTGCTTGCACTCCCGCTTTACTTGTGCACTGTTCATCCACTTCCGAGTTCGAGAAGCCTTTTCGGGCCAGTGGTAAAGCTCCTCTGTGACTTTCAAAGGGTACATGAGTGCCTCATGAATTATGTCACGGCTTTTGCTCTTGTAACTCCAATTGCCAAGAGAATCCTGTAAAATTGGAATGAACAACTATTAAGCACACTTCCATTTGCATACATGCAGGTGAAGTAACACTCAAATGCAGTGGTGTCATTTCTAACCTCAATGTTTCCTCTCACACCTGCTTCCTCCAATGCCTCCCTGGAAGCTGCCTGAGTTTCGCTTTCATCAAGTTCCCATCCTCCCTTTGGGAACATGATATCTTCTCCCTTCTGAGAGCTGACGACAAGCACCTCCAATTCGAAATGCCCATCAATTTTCTTCAATTTGTAAGGGATGCACCTGGTCAAACAAAAAAGATTTCAATTTTTATCAGTAAAAAGCCAAAAAAAAAATAAAGTAAAAAGACAAATGAAAAAGACATCTGCATTAATTGCTGAAAAGTTCAAGCTTGCATGATGCACAGGCATTTTATCAGAAGGAAGATGCTTGGGAACAAGCAACTACTATTCAATGTTGTCTCCCCAACAACATGAAAATGCTAATGGCAGTGTGGGCTTATGATGTAAATGTGGTGCCAACTCAGAGACATAGATATATATTAGTTGAAGACTTGTCTGTGGGAACGCGTAGTAGGTATAGGCACCATCATGGAAGTGGCCCACACGCCCTTATTAAGAACTCAAGATAAGGGCTGTGGTTCAGAGGAGTGGCAAAATTAATTTGGGCAAAAGAACGAAAGGGAAAGCTCCAACTTTTGTCCCAATCCCGAATTGAAGAGAAAATAATATTTAAAGAACAACCCCACCCCCATTGATATCAAAGAACAGTATATTCCTAATCACAGATAAAAATTCCATCTTTGGGAATCTTTAACAGGAAGTGAAGGAGAAGCTAAAAATTGTTTTTTTTTTCCAATCAGACATCAAGATGCCTCCTTTGCATCAGACTCGTAACAAGCAGATTCATATCGACGAAAAGAACCCCCAAAAAAACCGAACTTGACGACGGAGATGCCTTCTTCTGCATAAAATCGAAGGCATTCCGGTGGGCAAAAGATGAGCAAATGTTCCATGACCAGAAGGAAGGGACTCACCCTACGACGAGGCGCCTGCCGGAGTTATCGTATCTCTGCAGCTGCCTTCCCTGCCTGGACACCAAAGAAACCATCTTTCTGCTTTCTTTTTCTTGTTCACCTTTTTCTGCTCCCTTTTATCTAAATCTCAGTTTCCTTTTTATATATCTGCTTGATCTGTTATCTTCTGCTGAGACAGAAAACAGATAGGCAACCGCAAAACCAGCACCTCGAGGGATGGCCGCTGCCCTGTAACTGAAAACGCCGGTGCCCAAAGTGAGGGGGTGAAAGGCGGCTCTTTTTGTTGCGATATGTTTGGTTGGCGCCCTCTGCGGATGGTTGAAACAAAGAGCGCAGGTGGTTTTCTTTATATAGAAGGGGGAGGAGGAGGAGGATGAGGAAGATGCGTGTCATGTGTGGGTGCTAGGAAATGATAGGATGGTAATTAATAATTTGTTTAATTTATTCCCACATCGACGACTTGAAACAGTGTTTAATCAGATGGAGAGGGAGAGAGAGCAACGCGGCGGAAAGCGACATCCGCGTTTACTTTACATTTGGTAGCGCACAGATAAAAAATGGATTAAGCATTTGCTCTATAAACTGAAATATTTTAGAACTAAATAATTATATATTTAGATAAAAAATTAAATAATAAGAGAAATATTAGCATATATATATAAATTATATATGCATTGTGTATGAGCTATGAGTCTTTGAATCAATATTATTTTAATTTAATAAGCAGATTATCTATATTTTGAATAATTAGATTGGAAGTACTAATCTAAAGGTCGCGCATGCGCAATGGATACACGTTTCAAATAAAAATATTAACGTGCATGCACACCCTCTGAATCTTTGGATCAGTATCATTTTAATTCAACGATGCAGATTATCTGTATTTTGGATCATCAAATTAAAAATGATACTAATCTAAAAGCTTAGAGTATGTGCATGCATAATGCATATACAATTTGTGTATGAGCGTTGTTTGATGCATAGTAGCGTGTATACATAATGGTCTAGACCTTTGAATCGATATTATTTTAATTCAACGATGCAAATTGTTTATATTTTGGATCATGATATTAATTCAAAAGTTCAAAGTGTGTGCATGTACGGTGCATACACAATTTGTATACTAATATACCTCAAATGAAAAATATTAGCGTCCATACACAAATTGTGTATGCACTGTGCAGACACACTTTGAACATTTGAATAAGTATAATTTTAATTCAATAATATAAATTATCTGTATTTTGGATCATTAGATTTGAAGTGATATTAATCCAAATGCCCAGTGTGCATGCTCACTTTGTGTATACACGCTATGTCTCAAGTCTATATTTATTGATTGCATATTTAATAAAATTAATTAGTTTTATAAATTACTTACTTTCCTTGAGCAAGACTATTATCACTTCATTCTATTAACCATAAATAGTTGTACACTTACCTAATAAATAAAATGATAATAATATACTTTTTTAAATTGGCAATAAACGTTTCCACTTTCCTCGTACAGCGTTAGGTGTTCTTAATAATTAATCATTTCTTTATACAGCATTAGACGTACTTTATAACATATCCATTATAAGATGACGCATTCAACAAAATGTTATAGATTCAGATTCATCCAATGCATAATCAGCCTCTAACCACTCGATCAAAATATTATTAGTCGCTTTATTCGTCTTTTATGTTTTTTTTTATAATAATGTAACTTGAACTTGGACCAAATATAATTAGTAATTAAAAAATAAAAAAATTCAGACAATATATTCTATAAAAGTATAACATCATTTGATAATCAATATCTATATAAGAACGCTATTGTGTGCATAACCATCATTATTAAATCTTACAAATAAATTAACATAATATAACATAGTGCTCTACTTAATTAGGGAGCACCTTCATTAAACCCAAAACAATAGAAAAAAGGAAGGTGCTCCCTACTTAAGTAGGGAGCACCATGCTACCTACGATTTTAATCGTAGGATCTTTAATATATAGTGATTTGATTTAGGAGAGAAAAAAAAAAGTAAGAAAAACAAAATTTAATATCCATCGTAGATTTAACATCCTACGATTGATATGTAGATAACATGATGTTCCCTACTTAACTAGGGAGCACCTTCATTAAAATCTAAAGCAATATAACTATAGTTTGATATTTTCTCTTTTATGGAATTTTTTTTCTTCTTTTCCCTGGCTTTATTAATTTCATACTTTATATATGAAATTTCATATTAAAGTGCATGGTGTAACTTAATAATTAAATGTGAAAAAATATATTCATAGAGCAGCCTTAAATTCAAGTTCAAAGATTCAAAACAATATTCAGTATGTAGATAAAATATAAAGTAATTAAGTTGTAATTATGATTAATTGATTTAATTATTAATTTTATATATTGAACAGTATTAATTCATTTAAAAGGAATCCTATGTGTGTACCAGTTGATGTATAATTATATAATAACTCTGGCGATTAAGGTGATAATTACAAATAGAAAATTGATCATTATCCGATTAGTGGATTGAAAAAAGGACTTTAATTACAATCATGATCAAATTCATTGTGTAATTCATAAGGGAAATTCTTTTAATAAAAATATTATCCCTCTTTAACGATGAAAAACTTAATAAATGCAAATCAATTCTGTTAACATGTTTTTTAGATCCCTCGGTGATTTTTTTTCCTCTTCATGACTGATTTTTTTTCCAAGTGTCTCACATGTTATTGGTTAAATTCATACTGTTTTAGCTTTTTGCATATTCAACAAAATATAAGAAATACATTGGTTTTCAAGAAAATCTTAAAATTATTTTATTCCTGAAATTTTAGTGAAACAAACAGAAACATGATTTTAGTGGAACAAATATACGTATTTTAAGCATCATTTCCTCTTTATTATCAACATTAGTACCATTTTTATACGTAATTTTACTACGTACATCTATCACGTACTTAGTAATATTTTTAATCTTACTGATAACGTGTAACTATAATGTGGTCACATCAAGATCTTGTTATATGATCTCATTCAAAAATAAAAAAAATCCATTTTCTGGGTAAAGTGTTTGTTTATACTTACGTGCGATATGAACCATATAAAACGTCAACCTTATTACAGCAAGGACAAGATACGTATTAACAGTTCTCCAGCTCATGCTGATCATATACGTATTATTTTTCCAACTAAATTAACTACGTCAGTGCCGACTATGAGATAATGGTACATCTAATTCCAAAAAAAAAACATTTTGCTAAGCTAAAATTTTGATTTATTAGAACACCAATGACTAAAATGTCCTAAATTAAAGCTTAATCCTTTCTAAATTCAATCTTACTCATTTCGTTGCTTTTTTTTACCTAATTAATAATTATAAAGTAATTAATATCTACAATTTTACGAGGCATTTCAAAAGATATTTTCTTGTCTATTGTCACCACGTTCGTATTCCAAATCACATGACAAATAAAACTTATAATAAAAAAGATTAACATGCAACGTTGCCTATGATTTATTGATTAATTGATGTCGCTATCGGATTTAGAAAGTATAATTACTTAACATATTTATTTTTAGTTTGAGGTAAGTGAGACGTAGAAAACCACATTTTATACGTTGTCTTTAAAACATTTATTTTTTGTGTGTTTTTTATTTATTTGCTGCTTATGCATGCATAGTGGCTAAACTCATGAATTAACATATACTTAACAGATTAATTCGATAAATTAAAATAGTATATTATAAAAGGAAAACATGTAAATTTAAATTACTAAGTAAAAGTAACTTATCCGATAATCAAAATTTCACTATATAATTACCAAAAAATTAACAAGAATCGATCGACCAAATAAAAAAAAATCAAATTGCCCATGTTGCTCTATATTCATTTTTTTAATTTTTTAGTGTCAAACTATTGTATTAAAAACTATAACTATTTTTTTCAATTAAAATTATAATGATTAATGTAAATTATAATTAAAATTATTAAAATTCTCTAAAAGAATTGATCTAATGTATTACTTCGTATAAACAAAAGGGTATATATATAAGATTATATTATTAGTCATTTGCAAATAATAATTTTTTTTATAAAATTGAGAAGATGATGTTGAATGGTATTGTTTTTTTTATAAAATACAAAACTTGTAAGAGTTTATCAAAATATATTTTCTCTTATTGATAATTTAAATTTTTTTTATGAATATTATCTTTATTATTAGTGAAATGATCATGTAAATTATTAAATAAGTAAAAAAATATCAATAATTTATTATGATCAAATGTGATGATATTTCAAAATTTTAAATTAAATAATTGTCAATAAATCTTATCAAATATAATGATATTTTAGAATTTTAAATTAAATAATCGTCAATCTAATATCAAATAGTTTAGTACATAGGAAAGTAATGCAAAATTAAAATAGATAATAAAAATTAGATTCTAAATCTTTTGATCTGAGATAAGTTATACGAGTGCACCACACAACTATTTTCAGATAAATTTTATTAAGGATCCAAATCATCCGAAAATGCATGTGACACGTATGTGAAAATCATTTTGTATACGGGTCCTTTACACTTTAAAAAAATGATTTATACATTTATACTAATATACGCATAGAACTTTTATATAGTATCATGTGTACACTACATTTCACATATACATTTTATCCTTGTTAAAAGCATCTATCACTAAATATAAGAAAATTATTGTTTTACCATAAAAAAAATATCTCGAATTTATGTCTAATTTGTCGCAAAATACGATAGCTACAACACAAAGTACCTGGCAAATTAAATTAATTGATATCGTCGTCCTTTACATATATGAGATGATCAGTATATATATTAAACATCGATCATCCCAATTTTTATACCACGCGCTTCTTGGGAAAAAATTGATTCGGGTTTTGATCAGTTGGTCCAATCGTGACATTTAAAATTGACTCGTGTTACCGACGTCTTTTTGAGACTCCACCCATAATTTTTTTTAAGAAAAAAAGTGCGCGTGTTGAATGCACCAAAACGCCACTTGGAAACGAGTGGAAATTTATGTGGACAATTTGCCTTTTGTGAACCCCCATGTCGGTATTCACCATCGCTATAATAATCGTACAAAAAATAAGTTATCGGTCTAAATTCAAGTTTTTTATATAAAAATTGAGTTATCGGTCTAAATTCAAGTACATGACCGTCTAATTTAACAAAAAATATGCATCGCCTTCTCATATACTATATAGCAACCGAAAAAAATAATTTACCAACTATTTATATACTATTATTACTTCCTAAAAAACTTATCATAAGTTACCTTTTTTGTTGTCTCTTTTATTTCATAAATGCACCTGTTGTATAATTTGTTATTCTTTTTTTCTTTAATCAGGAGTCGGAGTATCATCACACAATGAGCTCATGCCATCAAAGTATTTTGAATAAATGCGTAATTTATATATAACATGCAGCAAAGATATGAATGGTTAAATTCAGTTTAAATCCAAAATTATTATGTATACAAGTCGTATCTAACTAATGGTTTACCACATAGTTGTTTATTTTGCTTTTGTACTCCTAATATATAAGATTAATGAATATGTGAAAGAAAAAACGGGTTTTGATGTATCATTTCTTCCTCTATAGCTCAGAAACTGATCCAGAAATTGTACGAAGTGGGATTCACGACTTGAGAATATATATATTGTATTATAGAAAATCAATTACAATAATTATGGTAGTGTTCGGTATGTCTTAAAAATAGTTTTCAAGATAACATATAGTATATTGATCATGTCAATGTGTTGTTTAATTTAATTCATAGGTATAATCAATAATAGTAATAATCGATTAACATTCAATGTTTTAAAATGTTTGAACTATTAGCTTATAAAAATTTATTTTTAAATGCTCTTACAATATTTCATATTCAAAATTATTATTTGTGTAATACAAATATTATTTATAATATATTACCACTTTTTATTTAATATAATAACTAAATTACTAAAATTTAATCATTATTTATTACTTATTTTGCAATAATTCGCTCTTCATTTACCATTAACATTAAAACTGTTAGTCATGCCAATCAGAACATATATCTCTCACGAATATTTCTAATATTTATAAGTTTTAAAACTACACAACGATAGATATAACCATCTTCAGTAATTTTATATACCACAACTGAATTATAAGTGGCGGAGAAGAGGACATAAATAATATATGATATTTGCACAAAAAATGCTTAATACATTCATTATATATATAGAAAAAATTATTCACTTATTAATGTTGTGTAATACACTAATTGCGCAAGAAATTTGTGTCGAAAAGTTATCTATATCTTTTATCTCAACATTTAACTTTTCTTAATTAAAGTTATTAATAATTTTGATTTATTTATTACACGACCCTTATCACGAATACCATGATAATTGTCTATGGGGAAGGACGAGTCATGTTCATAATAAACATTACATCTACTGTGATATATAATTACAAAAGGAGGAGTAACTTTTTTCGACGTAAAGACTATTTTTAATGAAAAGACAATACACATGCCTTCAAAATAGAATTCATAGGCTTTTTACTCGCGTTACTGCAGCGACCTACACAAAATGGTAGTAACCAAAATATAAAAAGATTATTACAAAAGAAATATCATTCTAATTCATGTCTACATATTGCATGATTCATGTGTCATATATTGGCTGTTTAAGCGCATGTTTCATGTGATGCAGGGAAAACGCAAATGGATGTTATAAAAATAGAAGAGATCAACAACACATTTCCCTTCAAATCGTGCATAGGGAGTCAAAATGGATGAAAATATTAACAAATTTAACTTCGAAAATTACAAAAAGGATAATGAGTTCTTCTTGTCTTATTGATAATGATATTCTTGAAATTAAGTTTAGATTAAATGCATAAAAAATGTAATATTATCATAATAATTTATTTATATTATATTTATGATTTATAATCCCATTAAAAAGTTGTATTTAAAAAAATGATTTATTTTATTTTTTGTGAAAGTTAAAAGAGGAGAAATAAAGTAAATAAACAATATGAAAGAAAGAATAAGGATATTGTATTTGATTAAATAAAATAAATCAATAATTCAACTTGTAAGTTGTTACCAAAGTCTACTATTTTTATTAATTTCATTTTTTAAAATTAATTCGTTTTATAAATTGCTTGCTTTCTTGAGCAATACTATTATCACTTTATTCTATTGACTATAAATATGTGTACACTTATCTAATAAAATAAACATTTCCACGTACAACGTTAGGCGTTCTTAATAACTAATCATTCTTACACGTCATTAGGCGTTCTTAATAACATATCCATTATAAGATGACACATTCAACCAAATGTTATAGATTCAGATTCATCCAATGCATAATCAGGCTCGTAAACACTCGATCAAAATATTATTAGTAGCTTTATTCGTCTTTTATGTTTTTTTTTATAATAATGTGACTTGAATTTTGACCAAATATAGTTAGCAATAAAAAATTAAAAAGACGAACAATAAGCAATATA
>LTAE01008700.1:0-14173 GCA_001647135.1 Pontederia paniculata | reverse complement strand
TTGTGGGGGGGGGGGGGGGGGGGTGTGGTAGACTGATATTACTAAACTTTGTCCTGACACTCGCTGCCTATTTACTACATGTTCACACTTAGATTGCCTCACAAAATTGAATCGAAAATGGATGTCATAAGAAGAGGCTGCTTCTGGCATGGAACTGGCCCGACAGTAAAAGCTGCTCATCTTACATCCTTGCAAGATATTTGTCGACCCAAAAGTGAAAACAGTTTGGGTATACTAGTCCTGCGAAATCTAAATGAGACCCTTCTCAACAAATGGGGATACCGTCTCTTGAATCCTGATATGAACCTCTTCTCAAATCTATGGCACACAACTCTCTTGGGAATCAAGATTCCATATCAATCGAGACATCTCACTGTTCTGGAAAATTATTGCCGCTATCATGCCAAGATTGCGGACCTTCTTCACACTGGTCATTGGATCCGGTGAAAACTTCTCTTTCTGGCACGACAACTGGCAACCTGCAGGCCAATTATCCATGTTGTATTCTTGACTATTTGCGATCGCACATATGAAGAATACTACCTTGGCTCATGTCTGGACAGACCCTTCTAGATCTGGACAGGGATGTTGAGCTCCATTCTTCACATCTCCTCTCTCTGTCTCACGGCTTGAAGATTTGATAAGTATATTGAACCTGATTGGTACCTACAACATTAACAACTCCCGCGAAGATGGCTGGTCTTGGAGGCGTGGTAACTTCAACGTCAAGCTTGCCTATGAGCTTCTCCATACTCCCGCCCAGACAGACAATGACTCTTTCTTATGGTTTCTATCGCATCACCTGGAAAATCAAAATACCGCTGAAAATAAAGATCTTCATCTGGCTCCTCAGAAGGAAGAGAATCCTCATGAAGGTATATCATGCAAAATGGCTCTATGGTGTATCAACTTTATGCAGCACGTGTCAAAGGGATGATGAAGGCACTACTCATCTTGTCTTCAACTGTGATATCCCCAAAGAAGTTTGGAACATAGCCCATATTGACTGGATCAACACATCCAACGAGGACACCTTCTGGATTTCTTTTAGAAATGGTGGAACATGGCATAACTTAATCACATATAGATAATATTGTGGGTGATAAGGGTACAAAGGAATTGGGTGATTTTTGAGAATGTGAGAAGCTATGCAGAGAACATTTGGGCATATGCCAAAAGTCTACTAAAAGAATGGTTAAATATTCTTTAGCGTCACTTGGAGACATCGAGGAACACATGTTCTCCATTATTTTAATCTATAATTAATGTACTTCCTAAAATTAGTAATGAAAGAAAATCCGGATGGCTAACGCCCTTGTTTAATCATCCTTTCATCCTTCAAAAAACAAAGATAAAATTCCGGATGCATACAAACCATCGCATTTGCATCCACATGTATGTCCAAAAATTTGCTATGCTCAGCAATAGATAACTTATAGTCATCATTACAAAATGTTAACTGTTCATAATTATCTTTGAATATCAGGAATATGTAGAATAGAAGAATGAACAATCTCTTAAAGATCAGCAACTAGTGATAGAGGATTAATATAATGTAAATTTGAGAACTAGATGCAACATGCATATCATGACGACTTTAGGATTAGTGGCCAAAGGATCAATAGTTTTAAAAAATTGAGCAATGGATCAAACTCCTCGGGTTCACCATTTGAATTTGTACTGAAAAAATCACAATGGGACTCGAAGTTAGTGACTTAAAAAGAAGAGTCTCAACAGAATATGAAACTATGGGCTCGATGAAGGGATACCAATAAGGGTTGATTCGGTCATGAAAGGGGCTAAATGATCATCCAAAGATGGTACATTGCCTCTACAAGAATGAAGCTATCATCTTGTCGAAGATAAGTTGAATTATGTAAAGGACAAATGGCTTTATATTGACGACAAGAATATGACATAGGCACTGAGAAGTAATGTTTATAACAATGAAAACATGTGCAAACACATTTGGATCTTTTGGAAACACCTAGGCTAGACTGCGATGGACTTGTAAAAGGAGAAAGACAATCATTTGACGACACGTCATGACAAAGGGCATATGGTGGATCACCCAAAGACCTAGATAAAACACGACTACTTTGACTTTTCAAATATGACTGATGGAAATTTGAATCCACTTTAGGGAAAATATGCTTATAGCAAATATTATAAATCAAGTCTAGGTTTCAAAGCAATCATACAAGAGTATTTATAGGGTTCTAAACACCCCTTATGTCAAATAGTATGAAAACCTAACTTCCTTTCAAAAAAAATAGTATGGAAACCTAACTAAAAGGAAATATAATAAAAGGTAACCTAATAAAAGAAAAACTCCTAACAAAAGGAAAACCAAGAAACTAAATAATCAAAAGACCTAACTAAAGGGTCTGTAACTAAACTAAAGGCACAAAGCCCATAACTAAGGACTAATTATTAGGGCATAAGACCCATAATATCCTTCTTGTTCTACATCAATTCTCCCCGATTGAGAAAAACTCGACTCCGAAGAGTTGCAAAATGGTAAAGATAATGGAGAACAACATCCAGATGCCGAAAATCAGCTTCAGAAATCCACACATTTGCAGATGGTGGACGATCAACCCAACGAAAATAGAGATGCTGACGATGTCGAGGTGAGAACTCTGGAATCTTATGAATCAACAGACCAACAAAGCACTTGTTATCATTAAAAGCACTTGTAAATAGAAGAGGAAACTCAAAGGGATCATATTATGGGTGAAAATCTTCAACATTGAACACTTAGCTAATTCCATAATCAAGTGGCAAATCAAGTACATAAGTATTGGGTTTTTGTCAACGAAAAATATGTAAAGTAGTGGTGGTTCACTCATAAAACTCATTGAAAGTAATAGGAGGATAAAGTTCAGGATGCATACGAACCATCACATATGCATTCAAAGGCATGTCAACAAATTTGTTATGCTCATAAAAAGAAAGCTTATAGTCATCATCAGAAAATTTTAACGGTTCATGAATCTCTTTTTGAATTATCAAAAATATGTGGAGCAGAAGAATGAGCAATCTCAGAAAGGTCAGCAATTAGTGCAATAAGATCATCATAAATGCAAATTTGAGAACTAGATGGATTATGTATATCATGATGATGAGGATTAATAGACAGAGGCTCATCAATGTTCAAAAGTCCTGACAACAGATCAACCTCCTCAAGTTCATTATTAGATTCTAAAAGAGAAAGATCATTGGGATCCAAAACTAAAGACTTAAAATGAGAAGTATCAAAAGAATTTGAAAATATATGCTCGATGAAAGGAGTATCAACAGAAGTTGACTTGGCAAGGCAAAAGGCTAGAGGATTAAAATGATCATTGAAAGATGGCTCATCGAAGTCTGCCAAACAAAAGGTATCGTCATGCGAGGAATCAGGTGAACCCTGTGAAGGAGGAGCAACTGCCTCTGAGTCGACGACAGGATATTGGGGAACAACTTTCAAACTAGATCGTGATAGGGTAACAAAAGGAAAATGATCAGACGTCACGTGTGAAATTGAAGAGTTAGGTAAAACATAATTAGAATGATTATTTAGGTACGACCCAATATGAAGCTCTATTTAGGTACGACTCAATATGAAGAACTTCATAATATGCATCATCTAAGAATTCATATTCAAAATGGCGCATTTTATGTCTAATTTCTGATCGAAGAAAATTAATAATACGTGAAACAACAACCCATTCAAGATGTTTTTGGTGACAATGCTTTCTAGCTTTTCTAAAGATTTTCATGTATTGTTGGATGGTCAAGGAACCTTGCTGTAAATTCAACCAAACATGTTGTGATCGACTACGAGAATATGTTTCATTGAGGATATGTTTCATTTCAGACCACAAACAAATAGGAGGAAAGTCTTGGTGTTTCCTATCGTGTTGAACATTGCGCCAATAACTCTTTGCAGAACCTTCAAGTTTCATTTTGGCGAGATGAATACAATGGTCATCGGACAAATTATACTTATCAAAAGAAACTTCTAACTTATTTAGCCAATTAAGGAACATCGTCGAACTAAGTGTTCCATCAAAGGATGGTGTCTCCAGTATTTCTCGAGGAACAACTCGTGGCACTAGGGCATTGCTCAACGGCGGCAGTAATAGTAGATCAGGGTAGCAGCGCAACAACAGCAGGAGGCGGTGAGCAGATCAGCGGCGGCTGAAGGAGATCAGAAGCAGTGGCAGCAGGTTGGGACAACAGTAGGACAGTTGGGTGTTGTCGCGACCAAGGCAAGGCTTCTCTCAAGGTCAAGGGCAGCTACGGTTTGAAGGGAAGCTAGGGTTTGCAATAGTAGCACGCGGCAATGGCGGCAGCAACGAGGGCGCAAGTGAGAGGTGCGATCGGTGGAGGTGGTGGGGTGTCAGAGTTGCAGGAGCAGCGAGATGATGATGTGGTGGCTGCAGAGAGCGACAACAACAGGTGAGGCAGGAGGCAGCGGTGGTGGCAGCAGCGTCCGCAGCAGTTCAAGGCAGCAGCAGCAGCAATAGGTCTAAGCAGCGGCGGCGGCGGCAACTGCAGCAGTTCAAGGCAGCAGCAGCGGCGACAGCGACAAGGGGCAGCACACCGGAAGGTGGCTGCCCACAAGGAAGGCAATCTCTAAAGTGTCGATAGAAATTGTCAAAGATGCGGCAGTCATTGAAGAGGGGATGAACAGGAGCGCTACTATAGCACGTTACTGTAGTGCGTGCACTGTAGCAGAGGTACTGTAGCGCGTGCACTGTAGCGCCAAGGGTGATTAGGGTTTGGAGAGGGTGATGGAAAATTAAGGTTTGGTGAGGCCAACGGGATCTCAACCGTGTGATGAACAGACGATTAATTTGCTCTAATATCAATCGATGGAAACTTGAATCCACTTTAGGGAGAATATGCTTATAGCAAATATTACATATCAAGTCTAGGTTTCAAAGCAACCATACAAGAGTATTTATAGGGTTCTAAACACCCCATATATCAAATAGTATGGAAACCTAACTAAAAGAAAATATAATAAAAGGTAACCTAATAAAAGGAAAACTCCTAATAAAAGAACAACCAAGAAACTAAATAATAAAATGAGCCAACTAAGGGTCCATAACTAAACTAAAGGCACAAAGCCCATAACTAAGGACAAATTATTAGGGCATAAGACCCATAATATCCTTCTTGTTCTACATCAATGACTCAATTTGAAAAGCTTTATAAATGACATCATGTAAGAATTTAAACTCATAACATTGCATTTCACGTCTAATTTTAGCGCAAAGATAATTAACAAAGCGTAAACGTATTCAAGATATTTATAGTCACAAATCACAATGATTTCTAGTCTTTTAAAAATTTTCATGTATTCTTAGATGGTTGAAGATTCTTGATGCAAATTCATCTAATCTTCCAAAAGTTTATCTTGATATCGAGTAGGAACATAGCATTCTCTAAATTTAATTTTCATTTCTAACCACAAAGGAGTAAGAGGATAACAAAAACTTTCCAGATCATGTTGAACATCTCACTAGTAATTCTTTACGGAGCCTTCAAGTTTTATTTTGGAAAAATGAGCACATTGATCATCAAAAATTTCTTAAGATCAAGTTGACTACTAAAAGAAGGTGCATCTTTAACATGATGAATAATATTGACCTTTGGTGGATCGTGGAAAGGAGTAGTATGGAGGGGAAGACCTGGAGCAAAAGAGTATATCATCATAAAAGGGAGGTATAGAATGAGTCACACTTCGGTGATGTGCTTCATAGGTTGTTCGAGGAAAGTGATCAACAACCAGAGAAAAGAGAAAACTGACCAGAACCAAAATTATAACGTGAATGTCTCTTTCCCTGAGGTGTGTTAAAAAAGGGTATCGCTGTGAAGGTGTGGCATGAGATTGTGATTGATAATCGTAGTTCATGTGTGGTGGTGATGCATATCTATTAAATGACCGACTAACATGGTGACCAGGACTATTACTCGACATATTCAATATCTGTGAGAGATGCAAGGAAAGTTAACACGATCTAATAATGAAATAAGGAAATGTTGACTAGTAAGCAATAGCAGAAAAAATAATTGCAATGTGATGATGCATATACGAGAACAATAACTATGGTGAAGCTCACAGAGAAGAAAAGGCTTAATATGTGGACTTAATGCACAATCCTATAAACCTGTTACTAGTGTACTAAAATTATAACATGATAACGAGCAAGGTGAACAATGAGGAAAGAAGTTAGCCGATTCCAAAGAACCATTTCTCTTTGTGGCCAATGATCAACAGAAATAATAACTTTTATAGACCTTTTATTACTATTTGAATTTTCACAGTAAATAGGAGGAAAAAAAAAACAAAATGAGAAACTTCTTCACAGTAGTGGCAACAGTAGGAAGGGAACCCCCTTATTTCACGTGAAGAAGCTGGGCAACGGTAGGATCAGTAGGGGCAGCGGCAGTAACGGAAGTTTGATGGTGTAGACGGTTGTCAGCCACTGGTGACATGAGGCCAACAGTCAAGATTTTAGTGAACCTAGTAGTGGCTTGCTGGAAACCCTAAGTCTTTACTTGATCCAGGATGTGATTGGTACTCACTGATCTAGATGCAGTGACACCGGGTTGTAATTATGAAACAGGGGCTTATGACCAGGACAGCATACTTCGGCATCGACAATGTTTTTGTTTTTGAAACGCCGCATTGACAATGTTGCCGTGATTTTTTTTTTTGAGTGTTGCAGGTCATGTTGACATAAGCAACAGTGTGAGATCGAGCACAGTTGTGTGCTGAGTGTCTTGGTGGCGTGGAGGGTCGCGAGCGAACACGACGATGGTGTCGGTTGTGAAGTTGAACAGAGGAAGGCGGTTACAGCAGCAGCATGAGGCGTCGATGGTGATTGAGGCGGTGGCGGCAGCATGGTAGAAGGTGCGCAGCAGCTGCGTCATGGTGGCAAAAGACGGGCAGCAGCGGCAGCATTGTGGCAGAAGGTGAGCAGCAACAGCGGTGTGACAGATATACAGCAATGATGTGGCAAGGAGATCTTGTAGGAGCAGCCGTCATGTCTGGATGAATATCAGCAGTGGTGGCTGTGGCTGAAGGGGTGTAGTCGATTTGCTAGTGAGAACAGGGCATCAACAGGTGGCGGCAGCGGTAACAGAGGGTGGTGTGATGGCGAGTGATGATGGTTGTTGTGGCAGCGGCGAGGTGGCTGAAGCAGCGTGCCTCTGTGAATAGTCTGTTAGCAGCAGTGTTGATGAAGAGGGGATGACCAATAGGGTGAAGTACTGTAGCAAAGTTACTGTAATGCCAGTGGGGAACGTAATGGCTGAGCAGGGCAGAAGTTAGGGTTTGAGAGATAAGACCACAATCGTTTGATGAAGATTAAAGGATTGATTTGCTCTGGTTCCAATTGATGGAGATCTACAAACTTAAACTGCTACTAAATTCTAATTAAATTATCCACTTAGAAGTATCATTAAGATAATTCTTGTTCATAAAAGTCTAAGTTCCAAAGAACCATGCAAAAATATTAATAGAATTCTAAATACCTATATATCAAATAGTATGGAAACCTAACTAAAAGGAAAACTAAGATACGGAAACCCCTAATGGGCTCATAACTAGATTAAAGAGACAAGGCCCATAACTAAAAACTAATGATTAGAGCATACGTAAGTTTATTTTTGTTCTACATCAAGAATTTGTGATCTTACTCTTCAGCTAGGAAAAAAACATTTGGAAGCAAATCCCTGTTTCAAAACAGCATTCTAAATGAAGTCGGGCAGTGACTAAGGCATGCCAGAAGTTGACATATATAGTCGTGCCATTTTTCTTTCTAGAGCTCATACCTATGTCAAGAGTACAACAGTCATTTCCTTTTGAATGTTTGATCACCTTGGTTTCTGGGACTGATTGAAGTAGACATAGTGAAGGAATATTTACAAATTATTTCAGCCACCAGTTTTTTATCAGATTTCAATTTAAAGAGTCCATTTTTCAAAATTTAGCAAACTCAAACTGACCACTTGTTGTTCTTCTCCTTCTCTTCCTTCCTGATCATACTTCTTTTGAGGTATCCTATATTTATTTTTCTCCTTACTCATATTGAAGACGATGTTTATTTTTGCATTTTGGCTGTTCTTGGAACTTGTTGCATAAATCTTATCAATTTTCTTCTGTCTGGTCATAGATTACTTCTCCTTGTAGACATCCTTAAGATCAAAACACTTTATGGAGATTCTTAAACAGTTTCTGGAGACTCAAAGTGGGAAGCTCAAATCTTGTCCATCGTACTATTCCAGATACCCCTGGTATCCGACATGAATGAACCTTGAATGAAGTTGTTTCTTGTTATCTTTTTTGCTTTTTCTTGCGGAATGTTGTTTCTAATTATTAGGACTGGATTACGGATAAAGCATCTTTCTTGTTTGTCAAAGGAAATTTGTGATTTGATTGATTACTTAATAGGTTAACTTCAAGGTTAACATCTCCTCAGCTGTGATATCACAAGTAACAGCTCTAATGGGCCCTTTTGAAAAAAACAGCTATAATGGGAGTGATTAATAGTTCTTTGGAGCTGAACAACTGGATAATCAGTGGGAAACGAAACACTATTACACCAATAAACGTAAAGTGGAAGTGTAACTTTTACTGGATGGAGCGATGTATGCAATATTTTGTGACCCATCAGAGAGGCCATATCCAAAACAAACTCTCATAAGTTTATGCCTCTAGCATCAGGGGTCTACTCAAAACCATCTGTATTCGTTATCGGTGTAATGGATAAAAAAGAGCCTCTATTAATTTTCATTACTCTAATATGCATGTTCTGTTGTAATTATAATTTCATTGTCAAATTGTTCACTTTGTGTGTTTCTTTCATGTTTGTTAGGACTTCATGGAAGATTACGAGGTTATGGTTCCGTTTCAGTCTCTTCAAGCTCTTGGTTGCCATGTCGATGCAGTTTGCCCTAACAGAGATGCAGGTGAAAAATGTCCGACAGCCATCCATGACTTTGAAGGTGATCAGACTTACAGCGAAAAGCCTGGCCATGATTTCTCTCTGACGGCCTCTTTTGAAGGCTTGGATGCTTCAAGCTATGATGCGCTCGTTATACCTGGAGGTCGTGCTCCAGAGTATCTTGCACTAAACGAGGAAGTCATTTCTATTGTGAAGGAGTTCATGAGCAAAGGGAAACCAATTGGGTCAATTTGCCACGGTCAACAAATTTTATCTGCTGCCGGTGTTCTCAGGGTAATGATCTTAAGTTTCTTCTTTTTTTTCTTGGTGAAGATCTTATAACTCTTTTTAACGGGGTTTGTTGATTAACCTCATTCTTATCAGCACAAGGAATACATGCAAAATAAGATAACTTAGAACTCAAACAAAAGTCCTTACTACTCAAGTACACCTCCATTAAACTCCAAAAAAAAAACAAAATCTACTCAGAAATAAGAGAGAATTCAGTGGAAAGTAAGAAGAGTTTGGGAATAGGGATAAGCCAAAGCATCGTGTTCACAAAGAAATTGAAGAGCGTGATGCCTAGTATCATGAGCATCCAGGAAATCGGTTTTCTTTCCATCCAGTCCAGTCTTATTGCTAGAAAGCTCAAAATGACATATATTGTTCACCTGAATTTAAACTGTTCTTGCTCTAGCGAAGCAATCAACTTTATGGTCTTGGAATTAAATTCTGATGCATTTTGTTGCAGGGAAGGAAGTGCACGGCTTATCCGGCCGTGAAGCTCAACGTGGTCCTGGCAGGTGCGACATGGTTGGAACCTGATCCCATCAACCGTTGCTTTACTGACGGAAACTTGGTTACCGGTGCTGCCTGGCCTGGCCATCCGGAGTTCATTTCAAAGCTTATGGCATTGCTTGGTATCAAGGTCTCCTTCTAATCCCCGCCATCCCCCACCCCTCATCTGTCGTTTTATGATCCGTAGAGCTTGGGATTGTTTAAAGTTTTACGCATGGGGTATCATTCTGTGAGATCTAATACTACTGCTGTGGACTCGGAATATGATGGAATGTGAAACAAGTGTGTTCATCACCTTTCCTTTTCTTCTTTTTTTTTTCTTGCAATCTCGAACTGTAGAACAAGAACAAGAGCAAGAATCGCCTCATGCGTTTAAAGACAGGCTCATAATTAAACTAAAGACCGAAGAATATGATTAGGGCATAAAATTCATGAGTTCTATTATCAAAAGTATTTCACCTCTTACCCTATTTGAACGTGTTCTTGTGGGATGAGAATTGAGAAGGTGAATAGCTAATGATGAGGGTTGGGCGAATTTCATTTATAAAGGTTGCCGTAAAGGTTATTTTTAATTTTAAAAGTTCTAATTAAATAATATAAAACTTATAAAAAAAATTAGCTATTAATCCAGAGAACTTAAATTTACTAGAGAATGGAAATTTTATTTTAGTTTAGTACACATAATAATACACAAAAAAATAATAACAAGTCAACCTCTAATAAAAAGAAAAAAAAGAGCAATATAGACAAGTTATAATGACTTTTGGATTTTTCCCAAATTCAAAGTAATAATCAATTATGAATAACAAATTGATATCCTCTGAAAACTAGTAAATAAGCAGATAGATTATTACAACTTCCAATGATTTTCTCAGCTTGATTTTATTTTCACTTTTTGCTCTTTAAGGAAAACTCAACTCAATAAATAACTAGCTGTGATTTAATCTTTTAAATTTTTTTTGGTTATTATGTGGGTAGCTGCCCCCCTTTCAATTTATGAGAAGAAGATTTTTCATAAAAAAATATCGTTTGATCTTCATACTGTCTGATCCAGCACCTCATCCTAATTTTATCTTTGTATATCTCTCTGTGACTCTCTATATTCAATAATCACTAAATATTCAAAATTAAGAAATCTAGTAGAAGATCGATGTTTTGTTATAAATATAAAAAGTTGATAAGTCATTTATGTACTTGCTTAATATCATTTTTATCTACAATCATCATTAACTAATTATTCCAAGTTCAACATTAAACGTCACTACTTTATTTCTTTGATTTCTTAAGTCCGCTAATGTTCCAGATCCACGAAAGACCATATCCCTGATAATTTTCTACTTCTCTTGACTCATAATTTATATTTAGTTTCTGCATCTCCATACCACAAAAGGATATACTCTCGAGTCTTCTCGTTCAAATTTTATCCTTATTTCTTTTTAGCATATTTGCAAATGCTCTACAACAAAATCTTTTTAAGTGAAAATAGAAATATTCTAATTAGTCCTCACTTTCATAACATTATCAAAATTCAAAGGAACCAATGAAAAGCTATTAATTAGGTAGCACATAGTACTCATAAATTCAATCAAAATAATTGACAACTTAATCATCCTCACCATACAATTGACATTGTTCATAATGATTCTGTTTAATTTTTAGCAACACCCTTATGTTGTAGAGTTTCAAGCACTATCTTTTCATGCCTAATGCTTTGCTCTAAATAATAATTCTTATATTTTTGGATGTGTACTATCATTGTCCGTGCAAAGACATTTCACTTGATCTTTTATCTCTTCTTCATGCAAAGACATATTGTTCCTTGGGACAACATGAAAACATAATGATATATCAATCACAACTTTTGACATCCATGTTCAATTAGGATAACTCTAAATTATATAAAAATGAATCTCAGTATCATCCTTCATAGATGTATGTCATCATTGTGGACACCAACTCCTGATTTTTATCCTCAAATTTATCCAATATCTTTCTTCATAATCAAAATCACTTAAGAATATTAAGAAACCTTTTAAATTTTCTACTTTCAATTAAATAAATACAAAAGAGTATATAAAATGATGCATGCGATGTAGAAATGAATGAAAACTCAATCATATATGCTATGAAAATATGCCTAATTTAACACGCATCAAATACCCTCAAGCTTGAACTATTGCTTGTCCTCAAGCAAAATTCTAGAACAAATTCTTAAGATGATTCCATAATAACATTGACCATGCAGATCAATACTTTTCTTGCACTTCTTTCTCTTTCTCCTCACTAGCAATGCACTTTCACCTATCCTCCTACTTCACAAGTGTTGACTCATAAATAATTTAAACATAGTCACTCAAAGCTTAAAGACAAAGTATAACACTTTACAACATTAATGTTGAAAGAACAGGTATCATGGAGCTTAAACTATTGAACAACGCATATTACAATATTTATTCACTTTTTCTTTTGTGTTCCAGCAAAACTAGGTAGTGGACTTAACACTTAACTGCTTCTCCAATTTGCAAGTGGTCCATGTAGAGGATTTTCGACCGATGGATCCAAGACCAGTTGATCTTAGGTCACCAAGCATGAACCCTTACGGATTTACTTGCTCCAACACACCCAGGTTCTAAATAATACTTAAGGGATACTTCAACTCCTTTTTCATGATCTTTTTCAACTTTTCTTTTGCACACTAGATTTTTTTTCAAAATTTTCACTTTTTCACATTTTTTTGTAAGCTCCAAAGATACTCAATCATTCGATAAAAAAGTTGTAAGTATATATGCTCCAGTACAATAAAGTTGAAAGAAACTTGTGGTTTACAAAGTCATCACTTTATTTCACAAAATTTTAGACTTCAGTACACACATGTGATTTGCATTCAAAATAAGGAACTCGAATTTCATAGATCATAAAAGTCAACTCTTGAATATATACTTAGTTAAAACATAAGTTAGGCAAGAGTAGCATAATTTAGGATTTTCAATTTTTTATACTTACACATTGATGCATACAACTGACTTAAACTAACAGAAAGACACATGCTACTAACATTGGACTCAGACAAAATGCATGAAATGCAAACTCCCCCAAGCTTAAACTGAACACCGTCCTCAGTGCTTAAGTCTCGACTGAGGGAAATGACACAATGATAATTAAAGAAATATATGGATGAAAAAATAAAAATAGAACCTGACTAATCCCTTAAAAGTGGATGCAAGGTTAAGAACGATCCATAATGGCCCCCGGGATAGTGATACTTTTGCATGCACCTACTCATCTTATCGGTGTTGTCCTGGCGTGCATGACTCTTCATAATAATATCTAAATGGTGCAATTGCTCTGTTCTGATTGCCTTCAAGGTGGCCTGAATAATCATACTATGTTGAGTAGAAGAACTAATGGACATGTCGTCAATATACTATAACTTTCCAAGGTGAAAACACTTTTTTTTTCAGAATTTTTTTTAAGAATTTTTCGAAGGGATGATTCCTAGGCTAAGAAGTTCACTAAACAAGACTCAAAACTCCAAGACTAAAATTCTAAATTACAAAGACTCC
The DNA here is from genome assembly GCA_001647135.1 of Pontederia paniculata. Lineage (NCBI taxonomy): Eukaryota > Viridiplantae > Streptophyta > Magnoliopsida > Commelinales > Pontederiaceae > Pontederia > Pontederia paniculata. The sequence goes on along the minus strand of LTAE01008700.1, from coordinate 867 downwards.
AGAAACTCAGACTCTAAGACACATAACTATCTAAGAGAAGCTTTATGCAGCTAAGTTATAGTCGAGCTTGACTTTGTCTCAAATTGTCGTCAGATGTACGCGAGGTTGACATTATCCACATGCAAATATATGAAAGAAAGAAAATGAACAAACTCACCCAAAAAAAATTATACTTTCGACACGATGGTGGAGACCATTACTCTTTCAAAATTGTAATCCATTATTCTTTGATTGCATGGCATTGTCCATATGAGGCATCGCTTGCAATTCTGGCGATGTAGGAGATGTTGGCTGAACTTGAGTTGAACTTTTTGGCCTCCATTGCATCATTACCATCTTTGAATTTGATTGTGTATCCCTCCTATTTGATGATGGACATGAATAAGATATGCCTTCAAAGTAGGCCTTTTGCAGCGCCATTGCATTGAGATAGATGATGTCTCTATTATTGATGGCATGTTGTTCTCTTGAGGTGGGTGATCCGGAGATAGTGTTGTAGGAGTGATTGGAACTTCCAAAGGTGAGCTCCTCCTTCGGACTTGTCCATCTCAATGATGTATGCACTTGTCTCTTTGATGCGCCACTGAGTTGTCCATGTTCTTTTTGAAAAAACTTTTTCGTCCATGTTTGTTTATATGCATAGTGGCATGGACATATTATGACTGCAGAGTACTCCTCAATGTTCTTCTCAGAATTAACATTTTGAGAAATCAATTATGCAACTTGATTCTCTAATCCATGTACTTTTTCTTCTAGGTCGTCGAACTTGAGTTGACTCTCTAGTTCTTGAATGACATACTCATTTTCAATTTTGTTCTTGAATTGTGTCAGTTGAGACTCCAAGTTTTGAATGAGTTGGTCTTGCAT
>LTAE01008698.1:0-20024 GCA_001647135.1 Pontederia paniculata | reverse complement strand
GGGCGGCGGGTAAAATAAAAGCATGCACACGAAAAAAAAATTGAGGCGAAGGAGGATTTTAGGGCACGAGAATTAGCGACATATATTATGTCGCTAAACCGTCGCCAATTTTGTCGCCATCAATGACGAAAACTTTCTGTCGCCAATGCTGTCGCTAGTTTGTCATAATTTTTATTTTTTTTTAAAAAAAAGACTAAACTTGTCGCTAAGTTGTCGTTAAGCTATCACCAGTAGCGACATGTGTTTTTGTCGCTAATCCATCATATTCTTGTAGTAGGATAAGAGGTATGTATGGGTGGATCCATTTAATTTAATTTTATGATGATTTAAACTTCTGAATATGAAGTTTAAAGTCGAGCAATTAACTTATTTTGATTTATAGAAAATTAAACTGAATGATATATGGTTATGAAACTAATGTGTAGAACATTTTTTTTAGTGTGATTTAGGTAGCTGAATGTTAACCATATGAGTAATAAATTTTATAATGCCTAAAAAATTATGAAGCTTTTCTGGATTGACCCTTTAGAAGTCTAGTTTCACCTGAAGAAAGAATTTTCTCAAAATAAAATGTATTTAGAGAATTATGAATTAATTAGTGACTATAGGTCTAGCTAGCCGGGATGAACAAACAATCCTAATTGAAAATTAGACCATAAATTGTATACATGAAGATAAAATGTGAAACTTATAGCACTGAAACCTTAAAGAAATAGGGTTTCAATCCAAATGGAATTACCCTAAGATAATTTATCTAGAGTGAGTTATAAGGATAACAAGTGATACATATCAATTTTTAGAATTACAACTTGAATACTAGAATACCTGTAATCGCAGAAATTTCTATAAATAACTCATGGGGTAAAAAAATCTAAAATTAGTATATGTTAAAGGTTTCGGAGTCTACTTGCTAACAAAATTTATTTCATTATATTTAGACTTCTGTAGTGAAAACTACAAATATATCTTTCACTGTGTGTCAAGCTGTCAAAATGTGCAGTTTTATTTATTTGATCAACTAGTTATCTTAGTTATTGTTAAGTATTTATTTCATGATAAATTATGAAAATTTGGAGTATTTGTCTTATGAATAATTATTTTGCAAATTAATCATTTGAGATTATAAATTGATCTGAGTTGATAAGAATTAGTTATACATCTTTATTGTGATCTTCATTTGTGCTAATCAAACATTTCAAGAAATGGATATCATGAAATATTGTATATATTGGTTACTTGTGATTGTTAAGTTTGATGCATATTTATGATGATTTGTGTTTAATATGTCTTAAGTGTGAACTTTGAATATAAGTGTGTATTATATAACCTTTAGTGCATCAATGAAACTACTAAGTGAAAGATTATATGGCACAAAAATGGTTGAAATGAAACTAAGTGCCACACGTAATAATTTGTGGAGGCCACCTCTAGAATTCATCTACCGGAATTCCTAAGTAATAGAATCGCTATGTGACTCAAATGAGAAAGCCCTACGGGGAAATGGTCCAAAGAGAGACTTATGGTACGCCGATATGTGATATGATACGGTAGTGCCAGCAGTGAATATGATAAGAAAGATAATAAATGAAAAAAAGATGATAATGTGAGATATGATTTTGTATGTTTTGATTATAAAATTTTATGTGTTTCTTAAAGAAGAAATTGTGAATAATGAATTTATATGTGTATGGACTGATCATGCGTAAGTCTTTATTTTATGTGCTTTTATAGATAATATGTTACGTGCAATTGACATTTAAAAATTTCAAATTTCATTATATACATTTAATTTCTATTTATTGACCCTACATACGAGCCTTTGCTCACAGAAAAAATATCCTATTTTTCTCTTGTACTTGTATCTTGCAGGTTAAGAGATGATGAGTGATGATTGATGCTCATGACGATATTTTGCACATGGAACGAATCCTGCATAAATAAAAGATCTTGTGTATTTTTTTTTCAGTACTTTTGAATATGTACACCATGTATATGTATATATTTATGTTATGATTATTGTATCATATAAAGAAAATTGTAAGATGTGACTATGCTATATTTTAGTTATTGTGGTTGTTTTATCTTATGATACATATGAAATCTTAGTTTTATCATTATTGAAAGATATTCGTGTATGAGTTTGTGATTACTTGTGTGTCAATTGTGATGATGCGGATTTTTGAGATATATTATAAATAACTTCTGCTCACTCGAGTGTTCGGGTCGTTATATTCATGATTAAAGAATCGCTAATAACTTAGGACAATAGTAAAATGAGAAATTGACAATGGGTTCTAAACAAAATATTGAGAAAATATTGGACATTGTGACATAACAATGCAATTGAGGTTCTTGCAATTAAATTGATTATTGATATGATTACAATAGGAAATGATGTAATGTAAAGGTGAAAAAAGTAAAGGTAAAACATGTATTGTATGATAAAATTATTATATTGATGTTAATTATTCTACATGTTATTATATATGATTTTTTTATTATTTTCTTTACATATTTGACTTCATCGCTAATGAGAGAATTGTCTCCTTAATTTTGATCCTGCAGGCGATGATTACAATTGATAAGTGATGACATTGATGATCAAGATGTTCGTGACATGACAACTTGCACAAGATATAAGTCCATCTTAAGTCAAATTGATCTTTTCTTTATGGAATATAAAAGGATAATTTATATTGTTAGACTATTTTATTGAGTATTTTTTATTTTAAAAATTATTATTTTCCACATATTGTTAGCCAATTTTTTTGATAAAAAGTCAAGTCAAAGAAATATTATGTTAGCACCTCCAATTTTATATTCTATCACGTGATGAGGTGTGTACGTGGGAGCGTTACAATTCTACTTTTAATATCTTTTTAATTGGGATTGACATCACTTCTGAATATTGGGGCGTTACAATTCTATTTTTAATATCTTTTAATTGAGATTGATATAATTTTCTGAATAAAAATTGGCAAGATGATCATATGTTTTAACACATATTTTTTTACGATAAAATTTTAGTTAAATAACTGGCATGATTATTCCTAAATATGATTCCAAATTTCACTTTTTAAAAAAAATATAATTGATGTTTTTTTTTCTAATTCTATTGTTCTCTCTTCCTGTTTCCTTCTATTGGCAAATGCATCATTTCGATTGGGCCTGTGCATTGCAGGCCCGTTGGGCTCTCAGGTCGCGGCAGTCCCGCGAGGACGCCTGCTAGGGCATCACGATTAATTAGTTTATCCGCCCTCCGTTCAAAATTGTCCTGATCCAACGGTTGTTATACCCCCACTAATCATATATATATTGAGTGCTCGAAGGTTTTCTTCTTTTTCTCTACAGCTCTCTTCCGCAAGCATCCGGCGGCTTGAGGTAAGACCTCTGCTCTCTTCCTTCATCGATTTGTATAGTTTTTTTTTTCTATTGTAATTGCCTTTTTCTTTTTGTTCTTGTCACTGCATCAGTTGATTCGGTAGAAAAAAAGTTTTTTTGCATCTCTCTTGGTGTTTTTGTGCTATTTGATTATGTTTCTCGTCATGCATGTATGCTGTTTTTGTTTCTAAAATTGGTAACTGGTTGCCATCAATCTCTTTTGCATATCTCCAGATTTCACAAGCGGTGTTTGCTTATTCAAATCGGACAAGATGGTGAAGTTTACGGCAGAGGAGCTCCGCAGGATTATGGACTTGAAGCATAACATCCGTAATATGTCCGTCATTGCACATGTGGATCATGGTACGAAACTGTTTCTCCTTTTCCGAATCTTCAAGTTTGCATTAGTTTTGTTTGCAGTTTGCTTTTTTTTTCTCATCTTTTAATTGATTTTGCAGTAGCTCATGATTCAGTCTGTAGTGGATTCATATTGTCTACTCTGTGGCACTTATTTTGTCCCTATTGAATATTTTATCAATCGCCTTAGTTGTCAATGATCCAATTTAAATTTACATTTTAGGACATATTTTCTTGTATTTAGGCCTACTATTTTTGTTTTCATAAATGGTTTCTAGTGTGTGCCAAAAAACTCCATCGGTTGTGATTTCTATTTGATAGGAGTTAGGAATACATGTTAAAAAATATTATATGGTCTTATGAACTTGGTTTAATTTGTCAGCTTATATTTAAAGATTGAAAATATATTGTTCTGAAATTCTTGTTTGTGTATTAAAATTATTATTTTTTCTTTTCTGTTAATTCAGATCTGGAATGAAATATTTTCTGAAATTCTAATTAAGTGTCTCTCTAGTTGTTACTGATATGTGGAAAAAGTAACTTTTTCTTTAGTACACAATATGTTTTTTCTCAGAAAAACATGTAATGTACACTGGGATATTTAAGTTGTTCTATGAATGACACAGCTAATTAATTTTCATCTTCTTGATACCAAGCTGTAACCAACTTTTCCTATTACACTATATTAGAAAAAACTTTTCGTACTACAATCTATTTATCTTCTTGCAAATCTTAAAATTTTTCCATGCGATTTCAGGGAAATCTACTCTCACCGATTCTCTTGTTGCTGCTGCTGGAATCATTGCCCAAGAAGTTGCTGGTGATGTTAGGATGACTGACACCCGCCAGGATGAGGCTGAGCGTGGTATCACTATTAAATCCACTGGTATCTCCCTTTACTATGAGATGACTGATGAATCATTGAAGAACTATAAGGGTGAAAGAACTGGAAATGAGTATCTCATCAACCTCATTGATTCACCTGGGCACGTTGATTTCTCATCTGAGGTCACAGCTGCTCTCCGTATTACTGATGGTGCATTGGTTGTTGTTGACTGTGTTGAGGGTGTTTGTGTCCAGACTGAGACTGTTCTTCGGCAAGCTTTGGGTGAAAGAATTAGGCCTGTTCTAACTGTTAACAAGATGGATCGGTGTTTCCTGGAGCTTCAAGTTGAGGGGGAGGAAGCTTATCAGACATTCTCACGTGTCATAGAGAATGCCAATGTGATTATGGCTACTTATGAAGATCCTCTGCTTGGTGATGTCCAGGTGTACCCTGAGAAGGGAACTGTTGCTTTCTCTGCAGGGTTGCACGGTTGGGCTTTCACCCTTACCAACTTTGCTAAAATGTATGCTGCCAAGTTTGGTGTGGATGAGAGTAAGATGATGGAGAGACTCTGGGGTGAGAACTTCTTTGACCCAGCTACCAAGAAGTGGACTACCAAGAACACTGGTTCTGCTACCTGCAAGCGTGGATTTGTTCAGTTCTGCTATGAACCAATCAAGCAAATTATCAACACTTGCATGAATGACCAGAAAGATAAATTGTGGCCGATGTTGCAGAAACTTGGTGTAGTTATGAAGTCTGATGAAAAAGAACTTATTGGTAAAGCTTTGATGAAGAGAGTCATGCAGACCTGGTTACCTGCAAGTACTGCTCTTCTTGAGATGATGATCTTTCACCTTCCTTCTCCTGCCAAGGCGCAGAAGTATCGTGTCGAGAATTTGTATGAGGGTCCTCTAGATGATGTTTATGCAACAGCCATCAGAAATTGTGATCCTGAAGGTCCTCTTATGCTTTATGTTTCGAAGATGATTCCAGCCTCTGATAAGGGTAGGTTCTTTGCTTTTGGTCGTGTATTCTCTGGTAAGGTCTCCACTGGTTTGAAAGTTCGTATCATGGGACCTAACTATGTTCCTGGACAGAAGAAAGACTTGTATGTGAAGAGTGTCCAGAGAACTGTTATCTGGATGGGTAAGAAACAGGAGTCTGTGGAGGATGTGCCTTGTGGAAATACAGTAGCTATGGTTGGATTAGACCAGTTCATCACAAAGAATGCTACTCTGACAAATGAGAAGGAAGTTGATGCCCATCCTATCAGGGCAATGAAATTCTCTGTATCTCCTGTTGTCCGTGTTGCAGTGCAATGCAAGGTTGCATCTGACCTTCCAAAGCTTGTGGAAGGTTTAAAGCGTCTTGCTAAGTCTGATCCTATGGTTGTTTGCACGATCGAGGAGTCAGGTGAGCATATTGTTGCTGGGGCTGGAGAGCTTCATCTTGAGATTTGCTTGAAGGATCTGCAAGAGGATTTCATGGGTGGTGCAGAGATTATAGTCTCTGATCCAGTTGTTTCTTTCCGTGAAACTGTGCTTGAAAAATCCTGCCGTACTGTGATGTCCAAGTCACCAAACAAGCACAACAGGTTATACATGGAAGCACGGCCAATGGAAGAGGGACTTGCAGAGGCTATAGATGATGGCCGCATTGGCCCAAGGGATGATCCGAAGGTTCGTTCAAAGATTCTCTCAGAGGAGTTTGGGTGGGACAAGGATCTTGCTAAGAAGATTTGGTGCTTTGGTCCCGAAACCACCGGACCTAACATGGTTGTGGACATGTGTAAGGGAGTTCAGTACCTTAATGAAATCAAGGATTCTGTTGTAGCTGGGTTTCAGTGGGCATCAAAGGAGGGAGCTCTTGCTGAGGAGAACATGCGTGGCATTTGTTTTGAGGTATGTGATGTTGTTCTTCATGCTGATGCTATTCACAGAGGTGGTGGACAGGTCATTCCTACAGCAAGAAGGGTCATTTATGCATCCCAACTCACAGCCAAACCAAGGTTGCTGGAACCAGTTTACTTGGTTGAGATCCAGGCACCAGAACAGGCACTTGGTGGCATCTATGGCGTTCTGAACCAAAAGAGAGGTCATGTCTTTGAAGAACTTCAGAGGCCTGGTACTCCACTTTATAATATCAAGGCCTACCTGCCAGTCATTGAGTCCTTTGGGTTCTCGAGTACCTTGCGTGCTGCAACTTCAGGTCAAGCTTTTCCCCAGTGTGTGTTTGATCACTGGGACATGATGAACTCCGATCCCTTGGAGTCTGGTTCTCAGGCTGCTCATCTTGTAAGTGACATCCGCAAGAGGAAGGGCTTGAAAGAACAGATGACCCCGCTCTCAGAGTTTGAAGACAAGCTTTAAATGTTTCATCAGTCGTTCTACTCATCTCTTCCCTGGTGTTTGTGGTCTTGGTATCTGGTCTCGTGTTTGCATGCTAAAAACATTTTAGTCCTTGAGTGCCTTGTGGTCTACATTTTTGTGGTAGAGTTAGCTGTGAAGATAACTTGGACACCTTCACAGTTTTTATTAGGGATAAGTGTAAGACTACTGAACTCTTTCAGAGATTAATTACTGTTTCTATTTATTGCTTGTCTGCAGTTTAATTGCTTTCAGTTTTGTTGTAAATTTCTGCTTATCTTCATCAAACCAAAATGTCACAGGACTTGGAAAGGTTCAATTCTCTCTTAGGTGCTGCCAACCATCCCCGATCTTTTGCTCCTATATCTTTAGTTTTTTAAGTAAATGCTTTCGTGACAATAGTTTCGATTTATATTGTGTGATATAGAGAGAAAGGGATGAGTTATTATGAGATGGAAGTAAATCCAGGATTGGATTACGTGGAGAAAGGAATTTGGGAGACCGAGATCATTCAGAGATGAAACTTTTGCAACTATTTTGCTCTTTTTAAATATATTTTTTATTTGCCTCTTTTAACTTAAATTCTTAATGAAGTGGTTACACAAAGTTAGAAAGGATGAAAATAACATAGTAAACGATAACATCTTCGATAATAATTTTATTTTAAATGACAATATCACTTCGTTTGGCACTTCCACCGAGGATGTATTTTCTTTACGATAGAAACAATTCATTCAAATTTTATAGCTCCTAACTTTCCATGTGTCCCAAATGGTTAAAATATTTGAATATAGTGCAAAATAAAATTATACCACCGTTTTCTACATAAAATGATTTCTTAATTCAAATTATCTACCCCTTTCCATCATCTCTAATTTTATCCAACTCAGTCATCTACATTTTCATTATTAAAATATTATTGATCACTAATCTAATTCAATACGAAAAATATTGAAGTTTGAAATAAAAAAATTTCTGATTTCAAAATTCAACTTGCTAATCAATTAAACTAATAAATGACTAATTATCATTATTATTATTATTATTATTTGTTTATCCAAATGTAAGTATCTCCATCCTTCCCTCTTCCATCTTTCTCCACTGCTTTCATTCGATCCAATTACTCGAACTTTGCCTGCATTTGGCAATTTTCACCCTACCATCATTAAACATATAATTACTATAAGACAAGTATATAAAAAGACTATTGGATCTAAAATGCATCGGTTAGTTAACTTTTATAATATAAAATCATGGACCAACTTTGTATTTGGTAAAGAACATCGAAATTTTATTCCATTGAAGTCACTTCGTTAGTTAAATTATTGCCAAATTTCACCTTGATGCTGCCTTAATTTCTTACTGTTATGAAATATAAATTATAATATTCGGTTCAACTTACAAAATTTATGTTAGACGACACAACTTTCTCATTTTTCTCCTGTCGCCGCATTCATCCCGTCGATGACAAACAAAGGACCAAAAAACAAAACTAGGGGAGAGGGCCACATATTTTATTATCAAGAGAGTAAATTACAATAACAAAATAAAATAATTTCAATTGGCCTAAACTGATAAAAGTAATAAATAATAATAAAATTCATTACTTAATAAACTTTAACTGCCTCTTATTTAACCTTAAATCATCATAGGGTAGAATATATGGTAAACCAACAAATTTAGTTGCTTGATAGCAATGCATGAAGGCAACAAGTGTACAAAGGCTCTTACTTTTGCAAGTTTACAGGATGCTGGGCATACGAGTGTACCAAGGTACAAATATTGTAACAAGTACACGGAAGACTTAGAAGTATAACAAAGTTGCATATTTTTATGGAAACATGCCATCAAATATGATGTATCAGGCAATTCCAAGAATGCCAAGTTACAGATCCTTATGCATGATTTAGAAAAAAAAGAAACTGCAGAGGTCATGCATTCCCCCATTTTATTTGCTAATTTCCAAATAGAACAAAAGGAAGATAAAGTATAATAGAGGAAAGGGATGGAATTGGCTAAAAGCCAATTTGCTTATCCTGTTTTATACATTTATGAGGCAGTTCCCTCCTCTTTTCCCTCTTTGTTATTGTACAGCATATAATTAAATTAGGCGGAACATGTGCCGACGAAAACATTTAACTCAAGAACTATGTATTCGTATTAGTCGTATTCAATTATATTAGGATTCCTCGAGTTCGAGGTACTGTGAGTGTGAAGCTGCTAGAAGTGAAGCTCCAATTCCTGATCCATCACTTGCAAGTTTGATGACCACTGAATCTGAGGCCTCTGCTCCAAGCATCTCTTTGAGAGTGGTTTGCAAGCAGTCGCTGAATATAGTGTAATGTTCATAGAGCCCCCCATCCATGGCGATAACTGTCCTTTGCCTATTGTTGGCATTGCTGGATGGAGTGTCATGAGCCAGCTTCTTCAGAATCCCGATTATACCTGCAGCAGCAAGACGAGCTCCACGCTTTGCAATGATATCGCAGATCCGGACTACCATTTTTCTCGTTTTCAGGGAAGTGTTAGGGATCTGAAATAACAAAGAAATGTCATAAGTTAGGGAAGAAGTACACTTGATATATATATATATCAGTTGAAAATAGTGTAGATGAAATGTTACCTCCAAGATTTCCTTTAGTTTGGTCCGAACAACTTTGAGATCAGAGGATGTATCGTGATGCATAGCTGACATGGTAGGGGTCCTGCAAATAACACATTAAAATTGGTCAAAATCAAGTGAAAAAAAAATCTTAATTTGGAAGTCACCAGCAGCATCACAATTCACATAGTAAAATAATTGACAAGCAACTGCAAGTAAAAAGGATTGGCCACCATACAAGAAAATTAAAAGCTTAAGCTTCATGACTGGAAACAAATTATTGCATTATCATTGCAGTTCAAGTATCAATACTGTTCAGATTTCAGCTTTCATGTGCTGAAAGATAAAAGAGTTGTCTAACTTCTCTATTATGCTTGTTATCCGAATGCCACTAGAAAACCCAAAATGTGCACATTTATGGGGACCAAGGTCAAAAGCCAAGAACATATATGCTAATGTTAGGATCTTTTATTGGTTCTGCAGTGACCAACTCTCCAACAAATTGGACTGCAAATGAAAAACAGATGATTTCCAAAAGTCGGTAATGGTAAAGGAAGGTATATGATGGCATTACATCATTACGGGATTCAGAAAGATGACCATAGTAATAAAACATATTGAACATCTAGTAGCATACCTTAGCACGAATGGAACTTTAAGTTTTGGCGGAACTGTATCTCCAAATAAAGCAGCTTCTTCAGCCATTGTCAACAAAACTCTTCGAACAATTTCTCCCAAATACATCCCCGACAATAACTTCTCAAAAATCTAAGGACAACAATAAAAGTAGTTGATTTTTTATAGATTCTCGGAGAATAAATAGTAGTTAAGGTTTCTTAATACACATAACGATTTTACCAATAGGATTACGAAATTACCTGTTCCCCTGGGTTCAAACTCTCTGCATCTAATGCTTGATCATATACAGTTATAGGGAGATGAGATGATCCAAAATTACCCCATTCCATGTTGATAACCTACAGTGCAAAGCGAGCATATAAAAACTATGAAATAAGTCATCCCAGGTGCTAAAGGACATATCATGTTTGTGGCAACTGACATGTACACTATCAAATTTCAGAATTCAGAACTATCAAAGAGAAAGCAGCTATTTATAGCAATATGAATGATAAAGATATTTGTAGTCCATATGAGTGGTAAGGACATAAACCATATATTGCGTTTAAAAAATAGGATGCATAACATATATTAGTCAAAGTTAGGGAAACAACAGGGAAGCAAATTGTTCTATCATTTTTTATTCTACCAGTTAGTTAACGGCCACACATAGATTTAGCCCCTGATAGGCAAAATGTTGCCTTGAGTAGCATTTCCTAAATACTGATGACTAAACAAGGTTATCATCAAACGAAAAATAATTACCATCTTCCCAGATTTAGGAAGGAGGCCATGCCACTTCGGGATTGCATGGGCACGCTCGACATATGCTGCATTCGTACCAGTACCCAATATAACAGCAGCAACAACATCATTATCATGATATTTGCCTCCAGCCAATGTCCCAATAGTATCATTAACCTGGAGAAAAAAACACAAGTTATCTTAGTCCATCATGATCCTTTTTTGCAAATTCAATCAGAATAGTTACCAATTAAATTGTTTCAAGGGAAAACAACTGATAGGAATCGAGGTGGATGGGCTTTTCATCATAATAAGGGAAACTGATAATTTAGAAGGAACTCACCAATGCTGCGACTCGCATATCAAGACCTTGTCTTTCCATGGCCTTAGTCAATTCAGCCACAACATCTTCTCCAACCTGTCATAACAAATTACATTTCATAATCAAACTACAATGGGAAAATGAACAGTTGAAGTCTCTCATGTAGGAGATTATTTTTATTTATCTTGAAACAAATAAAAGATTGCATACAATGTTCAAATAGCTTCTGTGAATGGTAAAAGGCTTGTTGATTGACAGTGTTCACAACAGATAGATCTTCTTAAAACCCACGAGTCATTTTTGGATGAACTTAATATAACTGTGAGAGCCACATAAACATAAATTATATAAAAGGGTAAAATATGTTTAAAAGGAAGCAGAGTACTCTATTAAGTTGACATAATAACACTCAAAGGAGATACGAAAAGATGAGATAGTTATTTATAAAGCTGTTCTAAAATCTTATCAAGGAAGAAATAAATTCCAGTGAACTTGTGATATTTGACTATCGTTATGTATGACCAGGATAATATAGGAGGTCTCAAAAAGATTACTGCTAATCATGGGATTTGGTTCTTTCGCAAATATAAAGCTACATAACATAGACCAAACCTAAAATAGCATCATCAATAGGTTTAGTAAGTCCTCTAAAAAAATAGGGCTAATAGAAGATGCTACAAACTTACTGTGTCCTCAATGTTGAAACCCTTTGTCCACTTAATAAGATTGCCTGATGCGATCGAAGTTTGTCTCACTGGAAAAGAAAAGGTAAAGCCAAGTTCTCGCTGTTTTCCAACAGGAAGGTGAAAATCTTCACCTTCTGACGCAACAAACTTTGCTAAAGCAGAAGCGATGAAATAAAAAAGTTCCTGAAGATGAAAGACATACATTTTTTCAATGAAGGCCAATATAGAAGATGACCAATAAAGTATAAGACAAGTTGACACTAGTTTGGCAATTACATCTGAGCCTCCAACCATCAAATGTGGAGGAATTGAGACCTCCTCAAATTCTTGCTTGAGAACACGCCCTTCCTTTCCCCCCAATTGCACACGTAAGACACGAAAGTTGGTTCCTCCAAGATCCAATGCATAAAACAGTCCTTTTTCATCTCTGACAATTTGCATAAAAGAGTTTCAAAAACATTAAGCTTGAGTGCTGTTGAAGCCAATATGTATAGTTACAAGAATTTAAAAGGAAAAGTGCATGTATATCATGCAACAGTTATACTGGGTGATCATAGGATGGGCCATGGACGACATATAGTTCACTTGCTATGCCACATCTGATGATTCAGAATCCAGATGCATGCTACATGCATTTTTCCTGAATTTGGTACTAACTAAAAATAAGGACCATGGGAAAAGTCCATGGCTAAATCCACGGATTCTGCGATTATACAATACTTCATGTATGGCATACCTAAATATCCCCATAAGTCTATTTGTAACTATTTTCTCAGACTTGAAGCAACAAACTTAATGCCTCTTGCAGAGACCAACAATAGTGAAAAATGATCTTTTGCATAAACACATAGGAAACGGTAATATCATTGGAAATGCCAGGGACATCACATAAAATTCAACAGGTAATATTCCCTCTGTTTGAGATTAGTCTGTTAAGAAATTTTATTCAGGCCAGGTATGCCTACATTTACATAGGATGGTACGATAAGCTTAACTTCAGATATTCAGTTAACCTACACCTCAGATTTTATTTAATCAATTAATTTGTTGCACAGAAAATAGAATCATGCAACATCACCTGCTAGTAAATTCCATCAGAAATTGCAAGAAAACAACTTAGAGAAACAGACCTGTTAGAACCAAAGCATCAAGTCTCTTGCAAAAGACTAACTCAAACCACATTCAAAACTCGACCAGCCAAGTTCCGAGAGACTATATGGGCAATGGATACAAACTATGTACACCAAATTAAGGCGAAAACCGAACATTTCAGGCAGCCGTACCAGTGGCACCAAAATGCAAGAGAACTTTAAGCTAAAGAAGCATCTAATATTGAAATCAAAGATAAAGAATTATCATTATGTTTTTATATGAAGACATAGTTAAAAAATTATAACGACATATCTATAAAAAAGTTCCATATACTAAACCTATTGTATTAAAGATGAGCCTTTTGGAAAGATAAAAAAAAAATTAAGTTCCTTTACCCAGTGGGGAGGTTGTCGACGTAGCTGATTAGCATCTTGAGCTTGCTGCCGCCCTCAGACGCGAGCCCCGCGTGCATCTCAACGCTCATCGCATCCGCCACCTGCTGCAGCTTCGCCACGGGAGTGGCGCAACGCTCCTCCAGCTCCTTCAGCAGCGTGGCCGCCCGAGCCCACCGCCCGGAGCTCTGCATGCGGTGGCGTACCACCAGCGCGGCCACCGCGCACGCCGCCGCGGCGGATACCAGCGCCGTCCCCACTGCTACCTTCCCCATCTGCCCTCACGCCCCCACACTGTTCAACAACAACTAACAGCAAAGATACAATGATCCCTACAACAACCACCAAAAGAAGAAGAAACCCCAAGCAAGATCCAAACTTTTCACTTGAATCACAATACTAGTCCTCAGAAACAGCAAAAAAGATCCAACTTTTGGATCAAAATCGGTGGGAAAACTAAAAAGGAATGTGATCCTGACGGAGGCTTGTTCTTTGGTTTATACGCTCTTTTTTCTACTGGATCAGAATGAATGGGAATCAAAAGGCAAACGGATTATCAGTAGGAAGACTGGGAGATTCCATGAATCTAGAATTTTGGATGTGAAAAATTAAGAAGAAAAAAAGGAGAGATCTTGGGGATGCAGAGCCGTCTGTCCGTGGTATGTATCAGAAATGGTTCCTTATATATTTGTAATAAACTGAATCTAAAAGTCATTATCCACCGAAACAAAAACAATAACAATAACAATAAACATTATAATTAGATGCAGTTGCGTTTGGTGGTGATACCAAACTCATTGCCATACAAAAAAAAAAAAAAAAAAAAAAAAAAAAAAANCAATAACAATAACAATAAACATTATAATTAGATGCAGTTGCGTTTGGTGGTGATACCAAACTCATTGCCATACAAAAAAAAAAAAAAAAAAAAAAAAAAAGAGAATCAACCAATTCTTGTTGAAGACGTTTGTGTTTGCGTTTGCGTTTGCGTTGTAGTTCGAATGTCACAAAAAAGGCATTTCTTTCGCATTTTTATTTTCCAAAATTATTATATTTTAATTTTAATTTTTTCTCTCGTTCTAATATCCTTTTATCCGTATTCAAATACTACACTAACCCCAACTATATATTTATCGGAATTTAAATCAGGAGCTAAAATATATTTGAGTTTCCTTCGTATTTGTAATATTGAAAATACTATGATTAAAGTATGATATTTAGAATTTAATAAAAGTGTATCCTACTCAGAGATAAATCTAGAAATAAAAAATTAGGAGGAGTCGAAATATATAAAATTAAAATATTAAAAGTTGTGCAGGACCAAAATAATAAATCCTATTTAAAGAGAATACTCTGTGTATTTTATTATCTAAATTTAAAATATATAATTAAAAATAAATAGTCTATAATTAATAATCGAATTGTGCTGATCGTGAACATAAATCACCCTCAAATATATTCCCTTCGAAATTTGCGGCCCCCATCATTCTTGGTATGTAATCATTTAAGAGGAGAGATGAAATAGGAACGTTGTCCAAATTGCTCAGATAGTGCGTTAACTTCGACCATTATATTAATTAACGATATTTATAAAATGAAAATAGGAAGGTGCAGCCTCAAATCTCAATGGATGAGTCTTGTGCAATTCTAATTGATCGCCCAGTGATCATGCGTCTTCTTTTTTTCCCCTAATTAAATATATTAATCTTTTCTTAGGGTCATCCAAAAATATTAACATCATACTAATCTAAATTTGGATGACAGAGCGAAAAAATATTATCTTTTATCCGAAGTTTCATTATGAAAGTATTAATTTTCTACATTCTTCAACATTTTTCAACTCGAGATTCAGATTTATTACTCGGATTTACTATATTAAAAAATAGGTTAATCTTTTATTTGACGCCTCAAAATAATGCGTCAATTAAAGTGATGACAATTAAGTTTTATCCATCAAAATTTTTCTGCATAGTCATAATTTTATTCACAAAATTCAAATTATCAAAAGTAAGATTAGTTGACACAGCAAAATTATATTTAATATCGACGAAAATTAGTAATTTCGAATTTATTTTTTAAAATTATTAATTTGATCAGAGTTTATTTTTTCAATGTTCAAATATCAAATTAATTAGATGTTAATAATTTCAATATAATTGAACAAAAATAAAAGAAAAAGATTCAAATTATCAAGAAGTCAATCTTTCTTAATATATCTTAGAATTTTGTCATAGAAAAATTCTTAACTCGTGGTATCTTTATTATCCTAATAAGATCGGTCTTCAAGTTCAACGATTTCTTACTCCCACATCTTTATGATTTTAACTAAAATTCTGATATTGAGAATTATATATAAAATATATTTACACATTTGAGTGTCTTCTTTCTTAAAGTTGATTAAAAGATAGATTTAGAATAATAAAGAAGCTCAAAAGACAAATAACGTGCACATGTACTCTGAGATTCGAGTCATTTTTTTCAACCATCTTGTACGATTATTTTTCATTCTACGTCTTTAATAAATAAATAAAAGCCATCGAAAATATAAAAAAATGGGATCTTAATAAATATTAAATATATTAGTCATCCTCAAAGTGACGACTTCAAGATTTCAACGTGAAATTACTAGTTTTCTACACTCTTCCGTATTTCTTAAAGATTCACTAACCAAATTAAATATATTATAGAATAGGTTAGTCTATGAATTTGACGTCAAAACAATGCTAATTAACATGTTGATAATTAAATTGTAACCATAAAACTTTTGAGCATATTCACTATTTTATTCACAAAATCGAAATTATCAACACCTCAATCTTTCTTAAAATATATTTGGATTTTGTCGCTAAATTGCAATCCTAATAAAATCCTTTTAAGTTCCATTATTTCTTAATCATTACACATCTTTACGATTTTAATTAAAATTCTGATCTTGACAATTATATATAAAATAATTTTACACATACGAGGGTTTTCTTTCTTAAAGCTTATTCAAAGATTTCGTGTACGTTTGTTTTTCATTCTACGTCTTTAATAAATAAATAAATGCCACCAGAAAACGAAAATAATTGGATCTCAATATGTGCTTGAACATTGAAATTGCATCTACCTTCATAGACGTGAAAACTTATTCGGTAAGTCAAAATAAAAAAAAAGTACGTAAGTTTTGTTAACAAAATTAAAATCAATTTTTTAATCAAGTGCATAAGTGCATCTGCTACTTCACGATGTACTTCGATAAATAAGTAGTTTTCAGTATAGCCCTCGATTTTAATATTTTTTTGTTCTTTAACTTTTCTCTTATACCGTTAGTTTTTTAAATTTGTATATTTTACTTGATCATCTTTTTACTGACTAAATTATTTTTTTTCATTATGATAATTGGATGCATTCATATGGATGATGATAATAATAATAATAATAATAATAATAATAATAATAATAATAATAATAATAATAATAATAATAATAATAATGTTATTATTATGAAAGATGCATTCATATTTTATGTCTGTTTCACTTCATAATGATAATTCTTATCCGATGTCGACTCTACGTACATGTTGATAATTTCATGTGATGTATTTAGAGATGGAGCCCGGACTAGCTAGCCCGATCCAACACGAGGACGATGATTGTGTTGTGTTCGTGTCAGACCGTGCTGTGCCGACCCAATGAAAATTTGGCACTAACAAAGCATGAAGTCTAGTAATCCGGGCCCGACACGTACGACCTACTGAAGCACGATTTTTTTAAATTTATTTTAAATTTATTTTTTTTTTAAATTTGACCTTCAAAGTTTATACACTATATAATATTTATGATAACAATATATAATATATCGACTTATACTTATATGCTAATAGTATTATATTAATAGATTATCATTATATTATAATTATATAATATATTATAGTTATATAATATTACTACAATTATAATATAAGTTAAATTATTAAATTATTAACTACACAACAAACTGAAAAAAAAAGAAAAGAATGACAACCCGTTAGTAATCGCAGGTCAGCATGCCGGGCAACCCAACCTCCAAAATTTATATAACAAATATAATAATAGTTTATACTATATGGACTTATAGTTATATGTTAATGGTATTATATTAGTAGATTATCATTATATTAAAATTATAAAATATATTATATTTGTATAATATTATTACACTTATAATATCTGTTAAATTGTTAAAATATTAATGGTACAACAAAATGAAAAGCCTAATCAAATTAAAAAATAAGAACAACGATTGCCCGATCGGTCACAACATGATCGAATTATGCTGGACCGAGCTATGTTGCCGAGTAGGAACTTTTAGCATAACATGATATAACATTGTAGCAATACGAGCACGAACACAAGCACAAGCACGACTTGCATGAGCATGCACAAAAATCTATCTTTAGATGTGTCACGAGATCAACAAGATATTTTTTTATAATAATTATGTAGAATGTCTTCATGAATGTATACTGATCGAAAAATTAAGAGTTCGTTGTAGTTGATAAAATAATCAAATGAGAAAAGAAATATAAAGTTGGATGACTAATTATGCAAGAAAAATATTAGGACTGAGGTTGGAGGTCCACGATGGAGAAGGCCGCTGGCTTAGGTTTCTCTCACGCAATGTTGCCATCAAACTAAAAAATTGCATCTTACCCGCAAATGCAATAAAAAAGGTGGCCCACACCTCACTAGAGGGGGAATTTGTATAGTGTAGTGAATCAGTTGCATCAACTTCCTAGGTAGAAGAAAACACTAACTGGGAATGTTGAAGTTGAGGTCGTTCTGCCATTGTCCCCTAACATAATGCCTATGCATTGATGTTGAATGGCTGTGAAACTGCATGCCTTAGCTAAGACTAAGATTAGGCGAAGTATCACTTCTTATCAAGATTTGGGTTGATGTATAGGCATATTTTTATGATATGACCGACCTCCCACGCTTCCATTTGTTTGCATATGAAACCATGGGATTACATATAAGAGCCTGAATTTGTATGTACATTGTGGAACTGATGTAGATGGAATCATGTGATAAACTTGTACCTGATTGCATGGTTGAAATCCTAAAATCCTATTCCGATTGTTGATTTCAATGAACAATCTTTTGAATGTTTTGCTGAGCTTGAGTCACGTAATGTTGTCATGGTTATTGACGTTGAAGAAGAAATAAACATTTGTTGAGAAAGTAATACATACATGAGTACCTATAGGTTCTTTATAACCAAGCCTCATATTGATTTCATTTGCTTTCATGGTTGTAGAACCTGTCTAGAATACATTTATGTTTTATAGCCATATTGCTTCTTTTTTTTTTTTTTACGAAAATAGGACGGTTAACCAGAATGTTAACCATCCAAGTTTTCATTAATATTAAGTGGGTCAATATTACATGCTTTGATAGAGGACAAACATGAGTCAACATGTAAAATAACTTATTATCCAATCTTCGGTAAAAAAAAATAGCATGACCCAAGATGTTCTCCACAAAGTAGCAAGTGTTTCTAAATATTGTATGATTCCCCTGAATCCAAATATACAAGAGAATGACAACAATGAAAGCATGTTCCTTTTCGAACCTATAGGCAAACAATAGGAAAGAGAAATAGTGTTCGTGATTCTGTGCTTTGTAGCAATAGAGGATTTATAGGCAGTTTACCTACAACGTCGTCTGCTCTGTTCGCATCCCACTGTCGTAACTTCCATGGCCGAGCTTCCAAGCCGTGAAGACCGTTCATTTCTACGAGAATCGGGTGGCTTGAAGGATCAATTCTTGCGCTTATTTCATATGAACATTAAGGTCATCTCATTCAACATTTCTCACTTGACCGATGTGGTCATGCAATTTCAACATCCCACTATGTGTGTAGTGCGAATATATAATCTTGAAGTTCATTATATATGAAAATTTCAATTTGACTAAAATATTCTCGAGTCTCATTAAATCAATGTATTTAATGGTTATTCTTGCTAAAATTCCCTTTGCCAGAAAATCATCTAACATGTCATTTGTAGACATGTAGGTTATTGTTATTTTTTCGTTTTACTATATTATGTACATAGTGATACTCGATCTGTATATATAAGTTATTTGCTCCATTGTCTATCAAGCTTATTATTGTTTGATTATCAAAGTATATCTACAATGGTCCATCGATCAAAATGAGCCTAAATTCTAAAAGAAAACGTCTGATCCATACTACATAAATAGTTATCATACTATATGCAATGTATTCAGCTTCTTTTATGTGTGTCTAGCCACACATCCTTGTTTCTTGCTTTTTTTTAAAGAATAGTTGCATCACCTAATAAGAACAAGTGACTTGATATGAATTTTCTATTGAATCTAGGATCCCGAGAGTGTTTTGATGATCACAAATTTGTAAGGAAACTTAGTCTATACTAATGAACTTGTTGAGCTGATTTCTGTAACATGATATGTTCAAGTTCAGAGTTGATAGGTCGACCTGAGTTAAAGGAATTGACGACCTGTGCACACGAAAGATATATCAGAAGAACTACATGTGTGCAGTGGTCGTCCTAAGCATATGAAGCGATCGACCAATATTAAAGGAGGAATACATATATGGAGGCGAGGAGAAGGATGACCAGTCGATC
>LTAE01008697.1:0-20025 GCA_001647135.1 Pontederia paniculata | reverse complement strand
TACTCTTACCTCTTATCTTCTTTAAATTTCTTTCTTATTCCTTTGATTTCCTTGGGTCTGTTTCTCCCTCACTTCCTTGTTGAAAGCTACAACAGGAGGAGGAGGAAAAGAGACATCGATCATGTAGTAGTGGATGCTACGTCAAATGAGAAAATGATGCTAAATAAAAAATGTGTGTTCAATGAGATTTATCCATGAATTTTAGATTTTTATATTAAATAAACATGTTTAGGTCATAAGCAAGTATTATTTGGTTTTTAGATTGAATTCTTGCAAGAACCCTGAAGTAGACCTGATTGTATGAGATTGAGACCATTATTTGAGATTATATATGTTAAAATTATATCATATGGCTTGAAGAAATAAATTTCATCTCTCTCAAATTAATTTTTATCTTCCTATGTATAGAAAATAAATACTACAATCTCCAAATGTCCTGTAGTGATGAGAGAAGCTTCTCCACGATAGCACTACCCATGGGCCATGGCGCAGCCCACGCGCGGTGCCATACGCCTGCGCACGTCTGAGCGTTTGCCATGATCAAACCATAGTGATGCCTGCTCCGCTATGAGTTGGTCGTAGTGCTAGCCTAGGCATGCGCAATGGCAGAGCCAAAAAATTATTGTCAATGAGTTCAGTAATTAAACTAAATGAGATTTTAGATTTTATTATAATTATCTATTTTAAACTTTGAACTTATTTTCCATACAATAAAAATACTAAGATAAAAAGGAAGGTGAAGTATATTTTTGAAGTTCTAACTCTTGAAATTATTATTATTATCAAATAAATAATTAAATTATTTTAATATAATAAAACATTATATAACATTAATAAAAATAGATATAACCAATCATTTAGTACCTCGTACGAATGCGTCCATGAATTTTCATAAGAGAAAAAGACAAAAGTAATTGTATTTGTGAAAAAAAATATGATAAAAATAAATAAGTTAAGGGAACGAAAAAATAATATATTAAAAATCATAAATGTACCTAAAGAGATAAACTTGAAGGGCCATAATCAAAGAAACTAAACAAATCAATAAAAATAATTTAATTTTTTTCTCTTAAACTATTAATTATTAATAATAAGAGCAAAGACACTTTTGGGATACTTCGTCACGATGAATCGTGATAAAAGAAAAGAAAAAACACAATTAATTATATTTGTGATAGAAAATATGATGAAAATACATAAGTTAAATGCACAAAAATATATAAAAAAACTGAAAATGCACTTAAGAAGTTGAGATTATCAAATTATTAATTAATAATAAAAAACAATTTTTTGGGGGAGTAGTGAAATTGGAATTTGATGATTAGAGACGTTATTGAATTAATAATTACATTAAATATTAACTTAAGAGAGTTAAAGAATTAATAATTAAGTTAAATATTAATTAAACTAGAATGAGCTTTCGCTCATTAGTGTGAAAAAAATAAAAAAGAGGTAGGCAATGGGTTTTGAAGGCTTGTTGGGTGAGTAGAATTGATGACCTTCAACCATCTCAGCAGCAAGGTAACTATGCTAATGTAGTAGTATCGTATATACTTATCCGGAGCCACCTGCAGGCGGCGGAAGGCACATGGCTCCGCCCCTGGACATGCGTCAATGCAAGCACGATCGTTAAACGCCATCTCAGGCATGCATTGTTGCCAGCCCAAGTGTGTGTTAGCGGCCGCCCAGGCACGTGTGATGTGTTTTGCCACATCTCAAAATGGCCACATTTAATTTTTGTTCCAACAATCCAATTTACTAATCCACCGTTGGATTTATTATGAAACATACATAAGTATATTGATATGCCATATTCTCTCGTTAACATTATTAATGATCTATATCATATTTTGATCCATTGATAGAAATGAACCTGATTTCTTTTATCTATATTATATATATCCTCTACTTCATTATCTTATCAAATTTTTATTCATTGATAAAGGACTTTATTCCTTCTATTGATATGTATCCTTTCTATTAACTATTCTTGGAGTGGCCTACACATCCATATAGACCAAATGATGAATCATGATAATTTTGACTCTTGATGTACTGAAACAAATATGTTTTATAATCACGAATTAATAATCACAATTATGTATTTGTGGTTATAATTATACTTTATAGTCACGATTGCAACGTCCATGAGTATTAAATCAGTTGTAACCATAAGTAGTTATTATCGTGGTAATAACTTTATAGCTATTACCACAATAATTTTTTTTTCATGGCAACAAATGTATATAATTGCCATGAATTCAAATTTCATAGTTAGTTATATTCATTGTGTAAATAATGAACATTATTAATTTTCAGTTCAAGAAAAAAAATCTAAATATATTTTGATAATTATCAATTTCATTTGAATAAGCTAAAAACAAGATTTATTTTCCAAAAAAAATCCAATGATGTACTTGAATTATAGAAAATAATGTATATATTAATATATAATATAATAATTTTGTATATGAAAAATGATTAATAAAAATATCATAAAAATATAGAATAATAACAATATGATTTACTGTTCATAAAAAAATATTTACCTCAACCTCCATTTTTTCTAAGAAAATATAAAATAAAAATTAAACTAAAATATTTTACTTTTTGTAGAAAAACAAACGTATTTTAACTCTTTCCCTCCTAATATAATTCTTTTCCCACTAAGGTTAAAAAACTAACTTAGACTTAAAATATCAATTAATTTATAGATAATATTATTATTTAAAATCCTTTTAACCTAAATTTCTACTCCTCTTTTATATAGTCATCCTCTGCTCCCCTCTTTCGTGCCTGCCTCCCTGGTTAGTTTCCTACACCTCATGCATCTCTACGTAGGATAGCACCGACATAGTCTCTCCGCTCCATCGTCTATCAGAGCAGAGACAACATGAGACACACAGAGACAATCAACGCCATCTTCGCGCGTAGAGATGGCACCGACGACCGTCTTTATGCATAGAGATGACTTCCACGACCACAAGAGGAGATGATCACAACATTCTTAGAATTTTTTTTTATTCAATTTAATTATTAAAAAGTTCTTTTTTAAAAGCTTCAGGTTGTTAGAGGAATTTGCATTTGCTAAATTGATTGTTTAATGTTAAGTTAGATATGAATTCTTGTGAATACTCTATTAGACTATGCACATGTAACTTGTTTTTATTTTTGATCTGTTGCTAAAAAATTTTAAAATTAGGCAATCAAAACATGGAAAGAATGACGATTAAGCATTTTTTGGGAGGAAGTCCTGAAAACATTACTAGTTTGAATAATTTCATAAATATTGCTACTGCACAATATTGATTCATAAAATAGGACCTTTTTTCCATGTTGCAAATGCCTAAATCATTAGTTTGAGAAATTGAAGAAGTAAAAGATCATTTACTTTTGTATGACTTTGATAGAGAGTACACGAGATGGTTGTATCATGGTGATGCAATCGAGTCAGAAATCACTAATAAACAATCTCACAATGCATTTGATAAGATATTAGGTGATGAAAGTAATAATGAAGATCATATAAATGAGCTTTTACAATATATTTTTGTGAGAAATTCTACACATAATAATGAAGAACCTGTGAAAAATGTTTCAATTAAAGAAAATGCAAGTATTTCTATTGGGGTTGTAGGTGAACATGTAGATAAAATTTTTAAGCTACTGAAGAGGAGAAATGCGAGCTATATCCAAGATGTAAAAATTATAGCAAACTATCATTTCTTATATTTTGTTTTCATTTGCAAACAATTGGAGGAATGAACAAACATAGATGCTGCTAGGATGCTTTGACTTTTCAAGTCAGTGTTACCTGTCGGTGAGACCCTTCCTCAAACGTTTAATGAAGCCAAGAGTATCATGCATGATTTAGGCTTGGGTTATATATTGATACATGATTGTAAGAATGATTGCGTTCTTTTCAAGAAAGAAAATGAATTTTTAAATGTGTCCAATATGCGAGAAATCTAGATATAAAAAATGAGGCTAAGCGAAAGAAGGTTCCACAGAAGATACTTTGATTATTTTCCACTTTTATCAAGACTTAAAAGACTGTTTATGTCAAGAAAATTAGCTCATGATATGAGGTGGCATAAAGATAAAGGGACACTAGAGATAACGTATTTAGATATCATGCGAACTCTATTGGATGGCAAGATTTTGATAGTAAACATCTGTGGTTTGCAAATGATCTACGAAATGTCAGATTAGATCTTGCAAGTGATGGTTTCAATCATTTTTCCAATATAAGTAATTCTTATATATTTGGCTTCTAATGCTCATTCCATACAACTTGACACCATGGAAATGCATGAATGATCCATTTTTATTTATGTCATTGCTAATCTCAGGTCCTAGATCAGCTAGTGATGACAGAAAAAGGTATACTTATTTAAGTTGACCCCGTTCCCGAAAAGCTTACCCCAATAATCACTTTTGTAAATAATTTGTGCTGATTTACTTCCATTTTTCACTTTTTGAATATTCGGCATCATCATTATTAGATTTTGAGAATTTAAGCTAATTTAAGAAGGTTTTAATCAGACTTTACGAATTTAGTTGTTTGAGTATTCGAAATTTCAAATTCCTTCAGTTTTTGTTGATGCAGCCGAGAAACATGGGTAACCTCCACAACCAACCCTCGGATTTTGCGGAGATGATGCCTCAACTGCGAGATTTTTGGAGTTTTTGAATTTTGAAGATCTTCTCACCTCCTAACTTTTGGGGAGCGCAAAATAGAAGGTCTGAAGAGGACACAGGGGTATAAAAGCAAAGGAAGACGACATGAAAGGGGGAGGACGGACGGCCGGAACTAGATTTCATCTTTTCGCACTGAACTTTAGTTTTTAGATGAACTCTATGTTGGTTGTATTTGAATTTGTTTATGTAACTTTTGTGCCCATGATGTCCGACTAGACTCCATTGTCGGGATACTGGGGAAACTCTGTTTCACTTTTGTTTACTCTGAAATGCTTTGAACTTCATCTTTTCAATCTTCCACTTGATCTCGCGTATTGAATTGTGATGATGAGTTTTGCTTTATGTTTTGTTAATCGTTTGATTTTTCCCAAGTGCGCACTGTCCTTAGGGGCCTTATAGTGTTGCCACCTTCACACAATGAGCCGAGAGGTTAGTGATGAAGTTTGGGGGAACCTTAGTCTAGGTTATGCCTCCTTAGTTAGGGGATAGGTGTGAGTTTGCCCCTACCTCTGGAGCTTGACCCGGAGCGAGTAACATTTGTCTTGAGTTCGATTTATAGATTTAGTTAGAGAGGTGAACTAAGTTGCCTTGACCTCGAGAGAGGCTTGATAGGTAACTTGGGGAACAATCTTTTGGTCGGCCCCGTAAGTATACGCCACGAGAGTGGGGGCTTACTGACCAGGTTACCTCTGCGAGAGCAGGGTGATGCTCCGACCTGAGAAACTCTCTGACTGAACCTCTAAGTCCCCCTTGGAAAAGAGGTTAGTGCGCGCTGAGAGGCGGTACCCCTCTGGAACTTGGGTGTCAAGATTTATAACCTTTAATAGAGATTTAAGATGGTGAGCTCTCTTCCGAGGGAGAGAGTGTGACCATGGGCAGATTACATTTGGTCAAGCCTTGAACCTCCACCGCGAGAGCGGGAAGGTGAAAACTAGAGCAACCACCGCGAGAGCGGGGTTGCCTTGACCCGTGGTGTAAGGGTCTGGACGACTTTACATGGTTTCGCGACAAAGAGTAGATGAATGTGATTCAGAGATGAACCCAGGGTTCTGGTGTCCTCTCATCATTAAAAGTTATCTTTCTTAATTTAGCTTTCTTCATTATAAAAACCAACAAAAATATTATTTCTGTTGATTACCCCTCACCTATTCCGGTTAGGGCTTGGACCTTTAGTGTCAAGCCCCCTAATCGCGAGAGCTTGACCGAGGGATAGCAGTAATAGAAGCGTGAAAGCGAAGTTTACCTGTGGATCGATACCTGAAGTACTCGACGATTACCGTATACTTGCAATGATAGGAGTGTGCTAGGTTAATAAATAGTAAAATTTGAAGTGAAGAAAACATTTATACAGAAGATTGATCCTGGTTAACCCCCTAACCTGTGGCCATCTTCTACCTTACCCCACACTTTATATCAGCTAGTAATGACATTGATGTTTATCCAACCTTTAGTGGATGAGCTATTATAACTATGGGAACATGGTGTTATGACACATGATTCGTGTTCTAGCCAAAGTTTTCAAATGCATGCTGCAATTTTATGGACGATCAATAATTTTTCTATATATGGAAACTTATCGGGTTTTTTATTGGTGTATTTTAAATAACTTTGCGGAAATAGCCTCGTACTTAGAGTAAGTGTACCTTCATTATGGTTTTTATATACATTTTTAATGCACTAGCATTATGATTTTTTTTCTTTCTATAAGGAACATATTAGCGAATTGCAAACTACTAGTGGGATAAATGTACAAGAAAGACTCAGAGAATAAATTCGCAAATTGGTTTCAAGAATAGGTAATAAAATCTATATATTGTTTACTACATTAATAAACATGTTGAAAAAACTTAATTGCATCATCTATTATAAAAATATTGAAATAATTAAGTTATCAAATTACAATAACAAAAAGATCCAAAAGCTACATATGCTCTTTATCCCTTGACACTTATGGCATATTAAAAATTATTGTGTTAAGTTACATCAAAGACCATAGTATTTTTCTTTTTGAGTGTGATTGGTGGGCGTTGGAAATACAAGAGAAATTAAAAATGATAACTACTTTACAAATTTTAATGTTTCTCGTAACTGGTATACTAATGATCAATACATTCTTCATTCACAAGCATAACAAGTATTCTATGTTAAAGGTCATAAATTAGTGGGTGATTGACATGATATGCAAAAAATTAAATCAAGAAATTTCTATATCATAGAAATTGAATCAGATAAGGAAATGATGAAATCAATAATTATACTATTGCATATCAAGAAATGCATTGTCAAGTGACCACCATGATAATTGATGAAAATTATGAAGTGAATACTAAAGATGTAGAAGCATTATCTTTGAATAGGAGAAATATAAATAATGAGTGGGTTTTAGTAGACAATTGAAACTATTGTAGTTGATTACGAGATTGAATTTGAGGACTAAGCAATCAACTTAAGCAATGATGAACACAATCCAAATGACACAGATGATAACATCTAACAAAAGTTTGTATGCTCTTATTATTCGCCATTTTTATTTTTAATTATACAAGGTTTAAGTTTTGACAAATGTTGATTATATGGTAACTAAATTTCAATGACATGAATTTGCAAGGCATTGGCACAAGGAAGATGAAATTTGAGATCATCTAGATCATCCATCTTGCCTTCTCATCCTGTGATAATGTACAACTACAAGACACATATGACATGCTCATCAATACCACTAATTGCTATTTTTTATGGATACATGTCTCAAACACATATTTTTTATCTTGTTAATTTTAATCTACAATTTATATATGTTTATTTTATTATGCTTAGCTCAAAATTTTACACCAAGGGAAGGAATTCCTCTTGACATTTAAATGCATGTTATAATCGACCCATTCAGGCAACACAATACGAAGTTATGGCCTCTCAAACATCAAAGAGGGTGTTTATTCGAAACTTTACACTTTTCATAATGAATATTTTAAACTTTTATATATTTTTATGCTAATTATAGCTTCAGATGTGCCAACACAAAGACGTGAAAAAGCAATCAATGCTGACTTGAAAAAAAATCATTAAAGTAGTTGGAAGACCAAATATAGAAATAAAGAAGGGGATGACACGTCTAGTCGGTAAGTCTGCGAAAGAGTTCATCAGAGAGGTTGGTATTATATGTCAAGATAAAACGTCATCCAACTATTGAAGTTGGTATGATGTCGAAGAATTTCATTTGATTCTTATACATGCTCTAATAACTGTAATTGTGTATGATTGAGATATTTTTTGAAATTTGTTTTGTTACTATAATGCTAACATGTAATTTTGAATTTTGAGGATAAATATGATATTGATATTGGTATTTCTCATGTGAAAAATGCAATCAACATGTTAATCCAACAAAGATTAAGAGAATATCAAGTAAAATTATGCAAACACTTTGAAAGTAAGTGTGAAAATGTGTTATCATTGAGAAATTCGTATGATGGTGTATCACAAAAAAAATGGAAATTAATATCCTATCATTTTATGGATGAAAAGTTTGAGGTATGTTAATATTTTCAACCAACTTCAATATGCAAATTAACTTTTAACATCTTTACCTGTTGATTATCTTAACACCAATGATATATTGTTTCATAGAAACAAAGTGATGTCAACTCCAACAATCACAAGAATCTAGTGATAAGTCATTGTGGAGGGTCAAAGTCTTTTCTTTGATATCTCCAATAAGTGGTATGAGAATATTTAGCACAATATTTTTAAAATTTTACTTTTGTTATTTGATTACGTTGTTACCTGTGAGAAAGAGTTATTATGCATTACTTCATGTATATAATAATATAGTTTTTTTTGTATAAATTTAGACAAAACCTACTGCAAAATCCTTAGCAAGGAGATTAAGACGTATGAGTGTGTTCATAGAATAGGCGTAACTGGACCTGCTTTTTGACATATCTATTATTATTTGGGTACTATATTCACTTATTTTTGGGGCTTCTATTGAATCGAGAAATAGTTCTGTTATTGGATGTCATGGTTCCGGGGAACCATGATCCTTATATCTGGAACAATCGAGGACGATTGATGATCGAGCGTGACCTCAACCGGAATTGGCCATTTCACTGTGGTATGCCATGCTTGCTTATGTGGGTTTTTTTTTGTTTTTGGGGGTTCGAATCCCTCTCCATCCTTAAGGTGTATTTAATTTATTAGGACCTTTAAGAGCGGGATCCACTTTTTGAGGAATATGAGTCGAAGCATTTCAAAGAGGGAAAATGATGGACACATGAACAATCAAAGAAAAAAAAATGTATGTGTACATTTAATCTTTATTATAGAAATATAAATATATCTATATATATTTACATATATAATATTTTTTCATATATATGTTTTTTTTATATTTTTTATTAATTAAATTTATTGGATGCTATGCTTGTTGTGCACACTGAAAATATTGAAACTGCTACACAATCTTGAGAAGATGCTTCAATTACTGAAAATCAAAATTTTCAAGGGGTCTTGTGTACAAGGCCGAGATATGTTCATGGTTTAGAATATGGTGTGTGTCCTTTGTCACAATCAAGGATAAATACTGTCAGCCAACAAGAACTTGAAAATGCACAAAGAAGAGCTGAAGTATCTGAGAAGCGTGTTGAGGAACATTCAAAGCTTATCAAGTTTCAGCAAGATAAGATTGAATGTTAGCAAGCATTAATTCAATCACAACAAGAACAAATTAATGCTTATCTACTAGAAACGACAATTACGAAGGATCAATAAAAGATAATAGATGAGGATAACTCGCGTCAGCTATGATGTCTATTACGAAGAACCTAAACAAGATCTCTAGAAACAAACAAGGATCATCATAACATTTATGACTATAGTGACAAATCCGAAGAAGGAGCATTTCTACAATGACAAAAAAAGAGAGCTGAAAAAAGAACTATCAAAGTTATCGATTGAAAAACTAATGCCATACATTAAAATGGCCAACCTACCTATGTAAACAGAATGAACACCTCCACTGGTTTGAAATAATTTAGTAATTTTTCCAACAAGCCTCCAACCGATTCATTTAGACACACATTGGGAATTTGTGCACTTGAAAAATGCCATTAATCTTTATTATTCGTGGAATAGGAAGATATTCAATTTGTTATTATAAAACCAAGTGACACCTTATGGTTTGATTGTATTTTGAACTACTCCAAGATAAATCCAATCGTTCCTTTTCTTTAGGTTGGGTCGTCATCCAATGACTCACTTTTGGGATAGAGTTGTTGGAAGGCGAATTACTAAGATCATCCAAGACTACAATTATCTAGGTTTTTTGTGAATACTCTCCATTCAATGCCTTTGTGCTGCAAAGACCCCTAATAGTGTGTGTTGCTCAATCCTTCGGTCTGTCTCTCTCTCTTTGATATTATTATATGAATCTATATAGAATTATAATATTTATTTGTTTTGATGAAAATTGATATATATATATATATATGGTTCTAAGTTTGTTCTTTTTTTAATTTCTAATCTATATATCTTGCTATTTCGATTTATTTTGTTAATCTTATTTTTTTTATCAATAACTGTATGAACTCCATATTGTGTATTCTATTACTGCAGTATTTGAAAATTAAATTAGTATTTAATCTTTTTGTTTGAGCAATTGATTTCTATTGTGGTGTTTAGTAAATTAATATATTTATTTTAATATGTTGAACTCACGAAATTCATATTTCAATTTAGTATTACTTTTGTGATTATGAATTTTAAATTTGTGTCCTTTTGAATTTTTATAGAGTTTAATTATATAATTAGCTTGTTATTGTGTAACTTTTAATAAATCAACTTGAATTTTAGTGGAGCTCAAATGGATCCATAGCTACATCAATTTATTGTTAAGGTGACATAAGAAATTCTTGTCTACTTCATAACTAGTGTGCAATGGCAATTTTTTAATATTAATAAATGGCTAGGAATATAAAATGCATAAAAATTGCAAGTTCGTACTAAAAAGAAGGAAATATCATGTAATAAGAAAATGAGTGAGTCAGTTTATGTGATATGTACCTTAAGGTTGACAAAATAAAGAAAAAAACTAGGAGGGATGTGCATGTATTTGACATCAAAGACATTGGTTAAAGCGACAAGTGGAAGTGATGGATATCTCAAATAAAATGTAAGCTTAGCTTGGATTTAATCAATTGAATGAATGTTAACATGAAGATACTAAAAGCAATATGTTTGAACAATAAAATACACATGGCTCAACTCGTTTTGCAAGTCCATTTTATAATGATAGCAATAGAGAAAATATATCAGATGTCCATATATTATCTTATTTGATTGAGGGTCATTGTGCACACCATCTTATTTTGAATGATCAGACCAAGGATGCATTTTTGCACCACTTTTGCCCCTTTGGAATTTTAAAAAATTAATCCAAGGAAGTGTCCACCTGTATCGGCCAAGTGACAAGTATTTACTCTCTAGTTTACTTTAATGTGTACTAGACTTATATGAATCCATCTTTTCACAAAACAATGATACATTCATAGCATAGTTATATTTTAACCTAATTATGAATGAGCATACATATCGCGTACATGTTATCGTCATACATCAAAACAATCTCATCATAAGAAAACGATAAATAACTTAACATTCTTTAATTATCCTAAGTAAGAAAGTAACCTATATTAGATGCTTCCTCTAATCGTGATTGGAAAATCATCTAAAAATTTTGTAATTAAAATCATAAACCTTAATTTAGCTTGAACACATCAAACATTTTCTTCTGCCAATTGAGACTCGACTGGTTCCTATGATGTGAGCATGTCCTTCGACCGACCACTTGGGCAGTCAAGGATAGGTTAATCGGTGGGTCGACCGACTTCCATCCTATAAATATGCCCCTTCGATCGACCCATTGGGCGGTCGAAGTTCTTCGGCTGACGATTTGACCAATGTTTCCTTAGTAGTTAAATTCTTCGACCAGCTTCATGGGTGGTCGAGGTAAATTTGACCGATGGGTTGGATAATCGTCGAGAAACATTGAAGATTCAAAATTCTTCTAGACTTTTTCTCTTATGTTTACATGTGCATTTCTAGCATATGATCCTTAGGTTTCACATCATGCATAACAATCCATGATTATATATATAAACATTTGATCATATGTATTTGTCTCATGCTATTCATGATACATTTCTATTTTTAAGCATGAATCTTAGTACTATCCCTAATTCTTCCTTCTTCATAACATAGTTGAATTCAATTGCAACTTAAAACATGCTTTGGAGAAGTGGGTCCCCTATTACATACCTTGTATCTCTCTAAGTTGATTTTTTTTCCACTCTTGCTTTCCAATGTCTAGCAACGATATCTCCTTCTCCTTCTTGATATTACCCTAATTTCCTTCCTCTTCCTACTGTTATGCTATGGAGAATGACATCAAGCTTCAAAATCCCGTAATTGAGCCTTGAACTAATTTTCCAAGATGTGAAGGAGTGAAAATGAGAAGATCGAGAAGGCCATGTATTGTTTAAAGTTGTTATAGTTGGTAGAAGAAGAAGAAGAAGAAGAAGAAGAAGAAGAAGAAGAAGAAGAAGAAGAAGAAGAAGAAGAAGAAGAAGAAGAAGAAGAAGAAGAAGAAGAAGAAGAAGAAGAAGAAGAAGAAGAAGAAGAAAGAAGAAGAAGAAGAAGAAGAAGAAGAAGAAGAAGAGAAAGCAAGCAAGCAAGAAAGAAAGAAAGAAAAAGAAAGTAGAAGAGGTTATTTTAGTAGAATAAGGAGGTGGAACACAACAAGTCAAGAAGAAAATAGTGTTGGGAATTCTCCCTCTGTTTGTATGCATGAATTCAATAATTTATGCCAATATTATGCACAAAAAATAATATCAAACAAAAGAGATACAAAATTTTATGTGAAAAAAAATCATCCAACAAGAAGGTAAAAAACCATGAGACACAAATAGTAATTTTACTATATAAGGAATGAATTATAAAGTCTTTTAGATTTTTCAAAACCTGGAATAATAATTTAATGAGATTAAATAAAAAAATATCTTCTAAAAAAATCTTGAAATAATAAAAATGAATGATACAACTCGATTCTTGTAATTATCTATTATCACAGTATTCCAAAACCTTCAAAGATCCTCGCAATCTAATTATGTTCTTAATTCTTTGCTCTCCAAGATGAACTATTTTTCTTCTCAAAAGCTCTCTCTTCTTCACAGTTATTCTCACCATCAAGAGATATTAATTTCATCTTTTTTCTTTGGCATCCAAAGACTAAAAACACCAAGAGATCATATGCCCGAGCCTCATTTATTTTCTTCTTTTTTTCCCTTTCACTCTCTAAGAAGAGAGAAGTCCTATTTATTTAATTTTGATAATATAATTCAACTCTAATTCAAACTCCTAAATTAATTAGGTTTAATTTAACTTAAACCTATTTGGACCTTTCAAGGGCTTCACGCCCAATAATCTTCCCCTTTATCCCATGTGAAGAAAATACTCCATCAAGAATCATCATTTAATCTTCATGTTGGCTAATCTCGCATCTCGTTCTAACTTTTCTCTTTGATTTGTCTTTGCCTTCACTTTTTCAGTAATCACTATATATTCAGAACTTAGATATCTAGTAAAAGAATGTTGTTCACTTGTAGATATGCAAAGTTGAGAAGTCACTTGCTCCCCCAACTC
Source organism: Pontederia paniculata (assembly GCA_001647135.1). Lineage (NCBI taxonomy): Eukaryota > Viridiplantae > Streptophyta > Magnoliopsida > Commelinales > Pontederiaceae > Pontederia > Pontederia paniculata. Next base: position 6,627 of record LTAE01008697.1, on the reverse strand, counting down.
AAAACTCTCTATACCTAAATTATCTACATCCACCACTAGCTTATCATTCTTGAGTTCAATATGTAAATTGTTATTTCTTTGTCTTTTTATTGTATTGACGTTCACCAATATTTTAAATTTATTAATCATCACATCTTTGCTTCTAATGATATTCTTTTATGGATCACATAACTTGTATTTAGATTATGCATCTCCATATTTTAAAAATATGCATTCTTGAGGCTTGTCACCTCCTTTTTATCCTTGTTACTTTGATTTATGTGCAAAAACTCTACTACAAAAAACCTTCAAGTGAGAATAAAGAAACACTCTTACCAATCTGTAGGATCGGGATGACACCAAGAGGGGGGGAGGAATTGGTGTATTAAAACTTTGTCTGATTTTACTCTAACAAAATGGTTAAGTTATATTAGCGGAAGCATACATATGCTAATATAAATAAGTAAGAGGAGAGAGAGCAGAGAAAAACAAACAGGCACACAAACACAAAGTTTGTTGACGAGGTTCGGCCAAACTCTTGGCCTACGTCCCCACTCCGGTCTTCTCGCACTCGAGATCTCCGGAGGTCATTGAATTACTTCTTCAAGGGCGAAGGCTCCCTTACAACTTCTCCTTTCTTTTCTAGAGGACAAGGAGACAACCTCTTTACAGTTCGTTCACGAACTCACAATTCCTTCTATCATGGATTCTTCACTTGAATCGCAGAAGGGGAACTAAGGCTTTCTTTCGCTCAATGCTCTCACTGAATATTTTGCCAAAGTCACTTCCCAAGACTCTTGGGATTACAATATATACTCTGCACTAGCAACCTAATTCTCTCACTCAGAAAACTAGTCGTTAATGCAAGTACAGTACATTCACCTACTCCTCGGTCGCCCGCTGCTCTTGCCTTGGTCGACCGATCTTGACCTTGTGCACATCCTTCTTCTTCAACTGCTCTGATCGCTCGCTGATTGCTCCTCAATCACCCGAACGCTCCACTTCTGGAGTTGAAGACTTGTCAAGATCCCTCGGTCATCCGCTGCACCTACGGTCGACCAACTTGACCTATGCCACATCCTCTGGCACACTTGTGGTCGTCCGTTGATTCTCCCTAAATCCTTCGGACGTCCACTGCTCCTCCTTGTGGATACTTCGATCGTACGCTCATTTCACACTAAGATATTCGGACGTTTGTTCCTTCCTCTATCAGTACTTTGACCGTCCGCTCACTTCCCAATGAGATCCTTGGATGTCCGCCAAAGCTTCCTCTGATAGGCCTCAGACGTCTAGTCATTTCCATTGAAACCTTCGGACGTCCATTCCCTTCTCCTGACATTCTCCGGACGTCCACTGACAACTTGTCAAATTTATTGGACGTCCACTTTTCTTTTGTCAGATAACCTGGTCGAAGCTGCTTTGTCTCTTCAGCCTACGGACGACCTCTAGCACAACATCGATCGTCCGATCTCCAGCCTTCATCAGCTCTGACAAACTCCTGGTGATCCGCTTGTCTCCTTACCAAGACCTCGGTCGACCTTTGCCTTCACCTGATATTCATCGATCGTTCGCACATCACCTTTGGTCGACCGATCTCCATCCTATCATCTGCTTTGGTCGTCCGTTGCTTCTACTTTAGAGACTTCGGTCATCCACTCCAGCCTTCGCAATCTTCTGGTCATCCACTGTCTCCATCCTGAGCCTTTTGGACGTCCATTGCCTTCATCCTCAGATCTTCGATCGTCCTTTATTAACCAACGGACGACCTCTTCTGCTTAGCCAAGAACCTTCTTAGACTAAGTCTTTTCACTGGGCGTCCGCTTCTCCTTGGACCGCCCGTTCTTCATCCTCTAGGTTGTATGTATGAAACCTTCGGTCGCCCATTGCTCTTTATCGAGCGAGCTCTCCAGTTAAGCTCTTATCCTTCGGTCGTCCTGTCAATATCTTCAGTCGACCGTTCAGTCTACAGCTTTACTTCTTAAATATTTTCCTCCAGCATTGGTCGACCACTTCATATACTTTGGATGACCACTGCACACATAGTGTTCTTCTGATATGTCTTCTATATGCATAGGTCGTCCGTCTTTAACTTCGGTGGACCTATCATGCTCTGAACCAGAATATCCTATGTTTCAGAAATCAGCTCAACAAGTTCATTAGTTCAAACTAAGTTCCCTCACAAATTTGTGATCATCTAAACAATCTCGGGATCCAAGATTCAACAATCTCCCCTTTTTGATGATTACAAATTCATGAGGAGTGAACTTAGGGTTAGTTATAAACATAAGGCTTATACATAAATTTAACTAACCAAAAATGCTCCCCCTTAAACAGACATCTCATTTTTTAGGAAACTCTCCCCCTCAACTCATGCATATTTTGAGGACATGTAAATCGGACATGCTCATTAATATGTTTTTAACATTTTATATTTTGAAACATGCTTCATAAAAGATAAGTGTCATGTAGAATTCACACACATGTTGAATTCATTTCTGAACACATAACTTATACATACATCATTCAGAGCATAGAGATACCATTATACACTTCGTTTTTGAAAAGAAGGCATTTTTCACATAGCATTCAGATTAAAGGAGTATTCATTACAACCATTCAGATCCAGAATGTTTTGCAATACTATAACATTTGCAATACAATTTTGTCTATCTAATTTTCTTGGTCCTTAGAAATTGTTTTGATCCTGCAATGTCCTTAATGATCCTAGTTGTTTCATTTAGTATTTTGTTCACAGCTTCTCCCATTAAAATGTTGATGCTTTCATCTGGTTCACCCACCAAATCTTGAAACTCATCTTCTAGCTCTTCTCTCAAGGTCGCTGCTTCAACAAGTACTTCAATGTTTGTCCTTCCAGCTTTATCATGTGTAGAAGTCTTCTCTTGATCAGTTGTTGCAGTGTGAAGATCAATGTCCTGCTCAGCAGCTTCTTCAACCTCAGCAACAGTTACTTGCTCTAACTCGCCAACTTGTCTTTGGTCCTCATTATTAGCCACATCCCTATTTTCCTCCTCTTGAAACTCTTCTGGAATGGGTTCAAGTCTCTCCTCTGCTGGCTCAGATACATGTTATTCTTGTTCACTCCTCTGACTACTTTCTCCCCCTTTGTAATTATCAAAAATAGGGTGTCCATCAAGGGGATGTGCAGTTGGCTCATATCAAGTTGCTCGCATGAAATCATCCATGACCTTCCATCATTGACGAGCTTGACTGTGATGGACTTGTAGATCTTTGTTGACTTCAGCATTGTCAACCTGCTCGTCTGCAATTTTCTTTATTAGGTTGAGGGCTAGACCCAGTTGGCTGCTCATTGTGTTGAGTTATGTCGACATGAAATCCACTTTGGTACACATCAGAGTCCAATCTTCTCTACTCGGGGGCCATGCAACTGAGAAGGAAGAGGTGCAACTTTGAGGAGGAGGAGCTCTAGATGATTGAGGTTGTTGAGGCAGGGGAGTTGTAGTTGGGAAAGGATCTTGGTGCTCAGGATTGAACGAGAGTTCAGTGGATAGTGAATTGTCTTTCATGGGTCCTTTTCTGGTCATAGTGACTAAAGAGATCATGTCACTTTTGGTTGGAATAAAGATATCTTCATTATTAGAAAATCTAAACTTAGGAGTTTTTTGGGCTATAAGGGTAATAAGATTTTCATAATATAGCCTCGCACCCTTGGTCCACTTAGAGTGTACCTTCTCCTTTGTTTTAACCAGTTGATAGATAAGAAGATTTCCTAGAGAGATTCTGGGAACTTCAGGATCAACAAGACTTGCTAATACGACTAAGTCTAGGATGTTCACTCCTGTGTAATGACCTGCTCTAGGAAGAATTATGTGTGTGATAATGTGATGGATGACTTTCAACACTTATGGAAGGTTCCTTGAACAAACGTGTCTACTTGCCCTCCACTCACAGCCAGTGCAGCTTAATTTTGTGTGTATGTGGTGTGAGGCCAATGCATTGGTGCAAGTTTAATGTGAGGGGAGTTAAGAGTGCCAAGAATGCTCTTAAGTTTGGTCTCGGTTATTGAGAGATGTTTGCCATGTATATAAGACTTGATCTCATCAAAAGTGTCATTGTAAGTAAGATTGGCATAAAAACGTTTGACGATATTTGGGTAAACTGACTGATCAAGGTTAAGAAATTTGATCCAGTCACAGTCCTCAAAGGTTTCTTTTAGCTCGGGAAGCTAAAGGTTTTCTCAGTCAATGGCGTGGAAGGGCTCAACTACACGTTGTTCATTGTAGAATGAAGAGAATTGACTTTGAACTTTCTCATTGATGAATCACGAGGAACTAAAGCCAAGTTCAGTTGTGGTAGGAGTGTCTGTGTTTGGGGTCTCACTAGGAGAAACTATTTCATTAGGTTCTTTTGGTGTGAAGGAGGATGGTTCTCCTACTTGGTTTGCTATTTCAGACATTTTTGCAAGTCTACGTCTCTTTGCGATTTGTTTAAGGGGCGACATGGTTCTATTGGACAGGTAAGAGTAAGTAAGTCTAAGATAGCTGAAATAAAATAGTGAGGAGGGATTGAAGGATTTGATTATGTGAAAGAAACACATTCACAATAGGGTTATATTTTGTTAAACTAGTAGAACTTTGATAAACCCTAATAAAAATGCTTAAAAACAAAATTTCTCGACCTAAAGATTGAGTTTTGGGTTTACCTAGATGATCGAAATCTTACTTGAATATGTCTTCAGATCTTTTAACCTCTTGGAGCTTCGGAAGATTTGAACACGAGCTCGAACAGAAGACGATGAAGAACGCAGAGGATACGAACGATCTTCCTCTTGAATAATTGTTAAGTGTAATGATGACTGCATATGACGCACACTCTTTATATATAAAGTATTTGCGGCACCGGTCGCCTGAAAAGAGTGATGGATCGACCGAAGTGAGAGAGTCGATTGAGTTATGATCTCAGTGGTCATCCTATGATCCAATGGATGACCTTTATTCAAATAATGTCGGATCTTAATCCTATTTAGGTCGTCCAGAGTTTAATACAGATGTCCGCTGTTTGGGGTAATATTCGACACTCACAACATATGACGTCCTATGTTTATACACTGGTCGACCGAACTTAGATAGGAATTCAAGATGGTCGTCCGAAGTTAACAATGGGCGTCTAATACTTAAGGTACACGAGTTGATGATTAATTATGGACGTTCAAAAACTTTCAGTGGGCACCCGTTCACTATTTAAGAGATTTCATCTTAGACTTTGTTACGGACGCCCGAAGACTCTTAGCAAGCGCTCGTTGGTCGGGATCACTAGATATCAACAATGTGCTACGGATGTCTGACATATATAATGGACGTTCGGGGTTATTTTGATCCCTGAGAGTCTTAACCATCTCATCCCTTCCTACGTCAGACTCTTCATATCTCGACTAAGGATAGGTATCTAGAGAAAAATAAGTTGTCATGTATGTGTTGTGCAACACATTTAATGTACAACTTTATTAATCAATGATACTCACACAGGTAAGTCACCAATAAGCCAAGTTGTTTTTCTAAAATCCTAAGTCCATCATTTTAAATCTCTTTTAAACCGTTAAACATATCTCCTTCCCAGGTGTCTTTCGTTTAAGTGAGGATCATGAGATTTTGCTTATACTCATTAGTATCTGATTTAGAGACAATCAAGTATGAAATTTTCAATTATCTCTCCATATATTCTCTAGTCTGCACTCCCCCTTCATCGTAACCTTTCCAAGTATAAAAGTTTTGAAATCTTTTCATATATGTAAGTTTGTGGAATCACTAATAATGTTATCCACATGAGTATGCACGACTAAGGTGATAACCTAAGATATTCCTAATATGAGAATTTTATTTTCCCTTATGACAATTCTTTTTAAGGAATAGTAGGAAAGACTCTAACAACTTATTAAGGAGACTAAGCATATGATCCGAGTACTCGAGCTCCTCGTCCATTTTGGCAGTCTTACTGATTCTGATTTTTCTTGAGTTGAGACTCTCTCGTCTTAGGGATTAGCTCATCTGAGTTCTTATTACTCTAATGCTTTTCTCATGTAAGCTTAATCCCTCTAGATTGATTACTGAGGTTTATTTGAGTATCCTAGAAAGAGATGAGTTATTACTTCTTTTATCAATTTTTTTTCTAAAAATGTTTCTAATTCTCAGAACACACTAGTCTTATCCAGTAGTTTTGTACTATACGACGTTTGGTCTTCTACCATACATCGTTCCAAAAGGTTTCCTTTTAGAGAGATTTATTTGGTTTACTCTTTTTCTGAATCATATCAGAAATGTTCGATAGTTTTTGCCCAAATATTTCATCAGTTTGTTCTAACTAAACATGTTCCTGGTTATTTCAATTTAAATATAATCTTCCTCTTAGTTACTCCATTTTTCTATGGAGTTATTGTTGTTGAGAGTTTGATAGAGAATTCCAATTCTCACAGAATTCTTCAAACCTTAAATTTTTAGAGTTGTTTCCATAATCATTTCAGATCTTGGATATTTTCATATTCAACTCGATCTGAACTCTATTTGCAAGAACAATAATCATATCAAGATTTGACTACACTACGCATGTTTCTATGATTCAAGTGATCTAGTTTCCTATGTCATGTTTTCAAATTTATCATGCATATCATTTAGG
>LTAE01008696.1:0-20030 GCA_001647135.1 Pontederia paniculata | reverse complement strand
TTCCTCTGATAGGTCCGGACGTCCGCTCATTTCCTCCTGAAACTTCGAACGTCCACTATCTTCTCCAGATATTCTCTGGACGTCCACTGACTCTCTGCCAGATTCCTTGGATGCCCTTTACTTCTTATGTCAGACTTCTTGGTCGACCGCTCTTATGTCTTCCTCAGACTCCGGATGACCTCTGACACTTTATCGGTCATCTGCCAATCCTGCGGTCGTCTGATTCTCAGCCACCATTAGTTCAAACAAACTTCTGGGCGCCCACTCATCTTCTCACCAAGACTCCGGACGTCCTTTGTCTTCACATGATGTCAACCGGTCGCCCGCACTCAACCTGGGGTCGACCACTCATCCACCTGCCTTCTGCTTTGGTCGTCCATTGTCTCCACCCTGAGCCCTTTGGACGTCCACTCTCAGCCTTGGTAGTCTACTGATCATCCATTGTGTCCACCCTGAGCCCTTTGGACGTTCACTGCCTTCATCCTCAGATCGTCGATCGTCCGCTCTTCAACCTTGGGCGACCTCTTCTCTGCTTAACCAAGACTTCTTCTTCGGCTAAGTCTTCTTTGGGCATCCACTTCCCCTTGGACCGCCTGTTCTCCATGCTTGGTTGTAGGGGTATTGCCTTCGGTCGCCCATTTCTCATCAGCGGACGACCACTCCCGTTAAGCCTTTACTTCAGTCACCCTTCCTTTATCTTTGGTCGACCGGTCAGCCTCTGATCCCTCTTCTTATACATTCTTCTTCAATATTGGTCGACCATTCTATATTCTTAGGACGACCACTGTACACATATAGTTTCTCTTGATATGTCTTTCGTGTGCATAGGTCGTCCATTCCTTTAGCTTTGGTCAACCTATCAACTTCTGAAATTGAAACAATCTGTTACAGAAATTAGCTCAACAAGTTCATTAGTACAAACTAAGTTCACTTACAAATTTATGATCATCAAAATAATCTCGGGATCCTAGATTCAACAAATAAGAATGGACTTTATCACCTCCCTCAAGCTTTAGTATCACGCATATCTCCATTTGCCCTCCTCTCCACACTTCAATGGCACAATTGTGTTGGTCATCCAGCATCCCAAACATCTGCAAAGTCCTGCATTCTCCTTCATCAAGTTCCAGCACCTCAGGTTTCTCGTCCATCCGCTCTTGTGATGCATGTCATCTTGCAAAGTCCTCTCGCCAACCGTTTTCGCCAATCGAGTCATGTAGTGGTGCTCCATTAGATCTTGTTTATGCTGATGTTCGGGGCCCTGCTCCAATTTTATCTTCTCAGGGACATCATTATTTTGTTTTGTTTTTAGATGACTATTCAAAATTTTTTTGGTATTTTCCGCTTTATAATAAATATAATGTCGAGACAATTTTTCTTTAACGCCAATTTTCGCGTAAGATTCATTCTTTCATTCTGATTCTGGTGGAGAATTTAGAGCCCTTCAATTGCATTTTATCTCTTGTGATATTCGATAATGTTTAATTTGTCCTCACATTCATGAGAAAATGGTGTCATTGAAAGAAAAATTCGCCATGCCACTGATGAAACACTCGGATCAGGACCTTCTAGAATGGGTGGAAGCTGGCGGCAGGGCCGGATACACGGAATTGGGATCTCTCTCGCATGCAAATCTTTCTATCGGGAAACCCTCGAAACTTCTATGTTCGTTGGAGTAAAAAGAAAAAGAAAAACATAACATAAAATTGCTTTAGCATTACTTGCCCATTCTCATGTTCCTCATCATTTTTGGCAATTTGCATCTAAAACTGCAATTTATTTAATAAATCAATTACCTTCTGTGTTGTTAGATTACATCTTTCCTTTTGAAAAACTTTTTAATAAGCCTTGTCTTACATGTTTCTGAAAACTTTTGGATATGCTGCTTATTCTTATTTGTGTCCCTATAATCATCACAAGTTCTCTTTTCATTCAATGAAATGTGTCTTTCTTGGTTATCCATCCTCTTTCCATGGTTATAGGTGCTTGGATCCATCAACATATAGAATATATTATTCGCGTCACATCAAATTTGATGAGACTTGTTTCCCCTTTTCTTATCAATCCTTATCTCCTTTTGTGTCTTCTTCCATTCCCAATTCGCCTTGGCTCACTATTTCCACCAATGTTTCTCCACCTCCCACTCAGTCTACTGATTCATTGGTCCCTACCACAACTTCTTCCTCTGCTAGTTCATCTTCAACCTCTTTTACCGATACTTCATCCACCTCTTCTCCATCTAACCCACCCCCTCGAGAGCACATGACACTTCGGCAAGGGACTCGCCAAAATTACAGGGAACCCGCAGGTCTTCAAGATTTACAAGTGTCGCATACCATTTCTACCTCAGATTCTACTCCAACGTGCCACTCTTCTGCCATCAAAATTCCTCATTGGTGCTCGGCAATGGTTGAAGAGTTGAATGCTCTCATTTCTAATAACACATGGGTGTTAGTCCCTCGTCGTCCAGGTATGAATTTTTTTCTTGGTTGCGAGTGGATTTTTCGCACCAAGTCTCTTTTAGATGGCACTATAAAGGACTATAAGGCCCGACTAGTGGCCAAGGGTTTCCATCAACAATCGAGCATTGATTATTCGGAAACCTTTAGCCCGGTTGTCAAACCCACCATAATTTGGTTGGTTTTGTCTCTTGCTATTTCTAATAATTGGCCTCTTCGTTAGTTGGATGTCAGCAGTGCTTTCCGGCATAAAAATTTAAATGGGAAAGTCTTCATGTCTCAACCTCCTGGGTTTTTTGACGAGAACCACCCTGATTATGTGTGCCTTCTTCGCAAATCTATTGATGGATTAAAATAGTCTTGGATTCAAAAAGCTACAATCTCCTCTTATTGCCTATGGTTTTTGTGCTTTTATTTATGTTTCGAAAGCCAGGAATTCTTCTTATTATGTTGGTTTATGTTGATGATATTATCCTCATTGGTTATCATGTGGATCACATTATCAGTTTTATTTCCTATCTAAGCCAGCTTTTTACAATTCATGATCTTAGCAATCTAGATTACTTTTTGTGTGTTGAAGTACTCCGAGTTATTAATGGATTACTTCTCTCCCAACACAAGTATATTTTGGATCTTCTGCACCGCGTTGGCATTACAAACACAAAACCGATTTCCTCACCTATTGGGTTTTCTACAAAACTGGTTAAGGATTCTGACTCCTCCTTTGCTGACCCACACTTGTATCGACAGGTTGTTGGCACCTTACAATATTTGACAATCACCAAGACTTATGTTTCCTATGTGATCAACCTTGTTTATCAATTCATGCATAATCCATCCATAGATCATTGGCAAGCTGTGAAATAAATTTTGCGTTATTTGCGGGGTACAAGTCATCTTGTCTTTTTCTGGCTCCTAATCACACTAACACTCTTCATGTTTTTAGTGATGCTGATTGGAGTGGATGTCATAATGATCACAAGTCGTTTAGGGGATTCGTTATTTTCTTTGGTACCAATATCATCTCTTGGTCAACGCGTAAATAGATAACAATCTCTCGCTCGTCAATTGAGTCTGAGTATAAAGCTTTAGTAGATGCCACAACTGAGCTCATATGAGTGCGGTCCTTACTCACGGAACTTGGTTTGCATGCCACCTCTCCTCCGATTCTTTGGTGTGATAACATTGGCGCCATATACTTATATGCAAATCCTATTTTTCATGCGCACACAAATCATATCGAGGCTGATTATCACTTTGTTTGTGATGAGGTTTCCGATTGTCGCCTCGTTGTTCGTTTTATCTCTTCCAAAGATAATTTTGCAGATATTCTAACCAAGCCACTTTCTGGTGCTCGTTTCAGTTCTTACAGGACAAACTCAAACTTCGATTTATAGGAAGTTGAGTTTGTGGGGGCGTGTTAGTGAATCTAATCTTATCATTTGTAAAGTGATTAATGTTATCTAGATTTGATATTATCTAGATTTGTGGTTATCTAGATTAGTTTAGATGGGATAACATTATCTAGTTAGATTAGATAGATATTGTTAATTTTTCTTTTGATTTATCCATGTCCTATATATAGATGTAAATGCACACAAGAACGAATTACAAAAGCATATTCTTCATTGTTAGTCTCTTAACAGAGCACAATAGGCAAACATTTTCATGCCCTGCTTTATTGGCTCAATTGCAATATGATCAGAACAAATGCTGAACAATATAAAAGAGGTTTATTTCAAAGGCATACATTCATATCTCACTTAAAAAAGCAACTAGTTAAAATTATTATTCTCATCAATTCCTAACCTAGATTAATCTAAATGGATGGTTAATGATTGTTGGATATGACAAAATATGAATTGTCAAGCGAAATAAGTAAATCACAAGAAAATCTCAAAGATAAATCAAATAAAACTCTACCTAGGACATGAATGATCTAGCCGCTCTTCATTAAAGAATAGATTATATATTTCGTTATGGAGATAGACAATATCATTATTAATTAAATGTGTGAATAAGGATTAGAGATTAAAAAAAAATGCTTCCTTATTCAAAAGAGTTCGATGCAAACTTTCCTACCACCTTTTTTGTGGTCAACTCGATGTTCTCCCCTAGTTTTTATGCTCTCATCCCTATGATTTCACTACATTGTGAATGACTTAAATGCCCCTCACCTCAACCATCAACATTTCAGTTGCGTCATATTGATGACCCCTATTGAGGATGAATTCGAGTTGATATGACTCGTATTCACCAGTACGACCGGAAGAAAATATCCTAAGGGACATTCAAACATGTGTAGATCTCTGATGAATAATCAAGGTAAACATATAGATAATATAGATTGAGTTCCAAATGATATATAAGCATACTTTTTAGCGCACTTTTTGATATTACTCATTAAAAAGGTTCACTTAGTTGTCTATGTTTATTTTGAGAACTCCTATTTTGGAGCAAATGATTGTAGGTTGATCCCTCTCGGACTTTGAATTCATATTCCTAATATGTTTCAGTGTTGATCTATGCATTTGCCATGAACCTTATGTGAATGTTGCATCTATGGTTCTTATCGATGTTTACATAGGTCATGACGAAATTGCAACAAAAAATGTTATCAATCCCTCCCTGCAAAAGTTAACTTTTCAACTTTCTTGTTCTCTATAATCTCCCACACAAGGGTTTATCTACAACACATCCCCAGAAATATTTTTTTTATTTAGCTGTCATTATATATTCTCCCATATCAAAAGAACCAACACTTCCACAAACCTATCAAGTTTCATTGCACAATAACATCATAGAAATTTTTTGGACCATTTAATCAGATTATTTTTATATGTATTATTATCATATTTCAATTACTATTATGACATTTTTTGAAAATCTTAATATATATTTTTCATTAAAATGCTTCACTTGGTATTGACCACATTTAGTTTATGAATTCTTATTTTAGGGCATATGGCCGTAGGTGAATCCTACTCGGTCTTTGGTGATTTGTTTTAGTTTATGTTCCTAGTGTGTTATAGTGTTGATCTACACATTGGGCATGGAGCTTATGTGTATGTTGATTTTTTTTCAAAAGGATTTGTTTAGTTGAAGGTCTACATCTTGATGTTATGTTATCTTAACAATAATTCAATATCTCATCTTTCCCACGATAACTTTATTGATGTCTAGTTTTATTAGTTTTACTATAAAAATATTTATTTGATCATGCATGTGTCATATATATTTTCATTTATTTTTGGTGAAAAAATATGTCATATATTTCATTCCTGCCAAATATTGTCAAAACATTTGTACTTGGGCATATCATATCTCATAGCACAATTTTATTTCTTCTTGCACACTCTCTTTAATTTTCAATGATCATAGAGATTTAGTATTTTGTGATGGGATCTCCAGTTGTGTTGACGACAATGTCAGTAGTTTCTTTGATGGGTTGCGCCACGTTCTTGGTTATTTTGATGCTTGGAGTTCCAACCTAATATGTGCAAGTGGCCCAAATGGCGGCGCCATAGATCACCACATTCCTGCCTCGCTGAATGATAAGGACGTGATTTCCCTGATTGCAAAAAGTGTTGCTAACCCACACATGGTTGTTGTTGCGATTATACACTACCAAGTTGCCATCCCCTTGCATCGCGAGCCGGTAGTTTGTTCCTTTTCCATTGGTACCCGACACCCACACCACATTTCTAGTGTCATAGAGAATGAGGTTGCAGTGTCTCTGGATAGTGAAAACATAGTTCTCATTGACTAGCGATTGACCGACATAAAGGGTGTCTCCTGAGTACAAAATGTTGGCCGCTATGGTGCAATGTGGTATGAAAAGCCCTTGAAAGATGGTAAGGCAAACTAGAAGGTAGGTGGAGAAAGAGATTGGATCTCTTTCCATGATCAGGAAGATGAAAATATATGAATAGAGTGTATAAGAATTTGCAATTGTGTTGGCCTTAAGAGGATGAATGGATCAGCTTCTCCATTTATATGATCACCATCTAATTTTCTAAGTAATTAACTTGGTATAATTAACAAATCAAAGCAATGACTAATATCTCTCTCAAATAATTGACAAGTTTTTTTTCCCTGATATATTCTAAACTCTAAAGTTAGCTAATAAGGTAGATGATTGACATGTCGCCGTCTTTCTTAGGATATTGAAAGTTTAAATTACGGATTAGTATGTTAAAATGTTTCTTTCCAACAATAACCTCTTCAAATTAAAGCTATGCCCGCTAGTTAATGACAACTAGTTATTTGCAACAAAGAACTAGTTAATGACAGCTCTTATATTTCTATAGATGATAAAGAATATAAAATTTAGTTTATTATTGGTTTGTATGGAACTAGCAGATGGAGACTTATCGCCCAATCCCTACGAGCACGAATCCAACTAATGTATATGATAAGAATTTGTTTTAGGGGTACATATGTATTTTCTCTATTCTATGGGCGGTTGCCCTAGCTCCATCATATATATGTTATTTTTTGGAGTGGTTATGTACTCTGGTAGTTTTGAACATAACATAGTGAAACTCTCTGCGCCGACCGTGGACGTAGGAGATCCATCTCCGAACCACATAAAATATGTGTGTGTTTTTTGTGTGTTTGTTGATCTTTCTCTTTTTGTTCTTCGATATTTCCCAACAACTGGTAATAGAGCCACGGTGTTAGTGGACGGTGGGAGCGATGGCGAAAGATGATGGAAATGTCAAGATTGAGAAGTTCGATGGTAAAGATTTTGCCTTCTGGAAGACACAGATCGAAGACTATTTGTATCAGAAGGAACTACATCAACTTTCAGAAAACAAGCAAGATACTATGAGCGACGCAGATTGGGCACTGTCGGATCAGCAGGCCTTGAGTGTTGTTAGATTGATGTTGGCTCGTAACATCACCTTCAACATCGTGAAGTAGAAAACCATGGCGGGTTTGATGAAGGCGTTATCAAACATGTATGAGAAATCGTGTGCGTCAAATAAGCTATACTTGATGCGAAGACTGTTTAATCTGAAGATGTCTGAAGGGGCTTTTATCGTGGATCTCATCAACAAATTCAATATCATCACAACACAATTGAGTTAGGTGAGTATTACTTTTGATGATAAAGTTAAGGGCCTACTTTTATTGTCCTCCTTACCAGAAAGTTGGAGTGTCACTGTGACGAAGATTAGTAGTTCTTCTAGTTCCACCAAATTGAGAACTTGATGATATTCAATATTTGGTTTTAATCGAGGATATTCACAAAAGAGAATCTAGAAAAAATTCTGGTGCGGCTGTGACTGCAGAGAGCAGAGGAAGAACACAACAATGATGGCATAATCAAAGAAGATCAAAATCTAGACGATGAAGACAATCAAAGCATGGTGAAAAATCTGGTGAATTTGCATGCTCGAATTGTAGAAAGAAAGGTCATCTAAAAAGAAATTGTAGAGCAACAAAGGAGAAGCCAAACAATGAGGAGGCAACCAATGTTGCAACAGAAGAAATCCTAGATACTTTAATTCTGAGTGTCAACAGTCCAGGAGAATCATGGATTCTGGAGCTTCATTTCACTCAACCTCACAAATGGAGTGTTTGGAAAATTATACAGCTGGAAATTTTTGAAAGGTTTATCTTGTTGATGATAAACCCTTAAATGTTGTGGGAAATGGTATTGTGAAGATCTCTATAGATAATGGGACTATTTGGAAGCTAAAAGGTGTTCGATATATACCAAGATTGAAGAGAAATTTAATTTCTATGGGACAACTTGATTCTGAGGTTATGATACCATGTTTGTGGGTAACTCTTGGAAAGTCATTAAAGGTGCTATGGTAGTAGCACGAGGCAGTAAGTTGGGTACCTTGTATATAACAACAAACACCAGAAATCCTATAGCAATTGTTGATTCAAGCAATACAATCGATATGTGAATTGTAGACTTGGACATATGAGCGAAAAATGAATGAAAGTTCGATATAAAATGGGTCGTCTACCAGATTTGAAGTAAACTGATGTTGGACTTTGTGAAGATTGTGTGGTGGGAAAGCAAAAGAAGGTCAGTTTCTCCAAGTGACAAGGACACCGAAAAGTAACAAGTTGGAACTTGTGCACACTGATATTTGGGGACCATCTCTAGTTTCATCTCTTGGTGGTCACTATACTATATGACATTCATTGATGACTATTCCAGGAAGGTATGGATTTATTTTTTGAAAAATAAATCTATCGTATTTTCTACTTTCAAAAAATAGAAAATGCAGGTGGAGAATGGAACTGGTGCCAAAAAAAATGTTTGTGATCTGATAATGGTCGTGACTATGTTAATCACGAGTTCAAAGAGTTATGTGGCGAACATGGCATCCGAATGGAGATGACGATTCCACTAACACCACAACAGAATGGTATGGCTGAGCTGATGAAGAGAACACTCAATGAACGAGCTAGGAGCATGAGAATCCATGCAGGTCTACCAAAGTCATTTTGGGCAGATGCAATAAATACAACGACATATCTTATCAACTGCGGACCATCTGTACCTTTGGAGAACAAATTACCAGAAGTAGTCTGGAGTGGTAAGGAGGTAGATCTCTCTCATATGGGAATATTTGGTTGTCTTTCTTATGTACATATAGATTCTGCATGTAGAGATAAACTTGATGCTAAGTCTAGGAAGTGTTTCTTTATTGGATATGGTTCTAATGAATTTGGATATCATTTCTAGGATGATGAAAATAGAAAAATTATTAGAGAAAGAAATGTTGTATTTGTTAAAATGACCATGTATAAAGATAGACATTTTGCAGAATCTAATAATGCAGGAAAAGAAAATATAACTCAAGTTGAACTTGAGGGCATATCAAATGAGGATGTTGCTGGATATCAAAAAAAATTTATGCAATTAGAACCTGAATCACTACAAGTAGGACCAAGTACACCACCATCGATTAGAAGATCTACTCCAGAGGCCAGACCACCAATGAGGTATTCTCCTTCATTGAATTTTATGTTGTTAACTGATGCTGGTGAGCCAGAATATTTCAGGGAAGCCTTGGAGGTCCAGGATTTTGTTAAGTGGGAGTAAGCAATGCAAAAAGAGATGAACTTATTGATTAAGAATAAAACATGGATGCTTACTGAATTTCCTATAGGAAAAAATACATTGTATAACAAATGGCTATACAAAATAAAAGAGGAGATTGATGACAACAAAAGGAACAAGGCAAGACTAGTTGTAAAAGATTTTGAGTAGAAGGAAGCTATAGATTATACTGAAATATTTTCTCCAATTGTGAAACTAAGAACTTTAGATTGGTCTTGAGTATAGTTGTAGTTGAAAGCTTACATCTTGAACAATTAGATGTAAAGACAACATTTCTCCTTGGAAATTTGGAGGAGGATATATCTACATGAAGCAACTAAAAGGTTTTCAAGTTATTGGAAAAGAAAACCTAGTTTGCAAGTTAACCAAGTGTTTGTATGGTCTGAAGCAAGCTTCTCGACAGTGGTACATGAAATTTGATAATTTCACGAGTAGCAATGACTTTACAAGATATTTTTCTCATCATTGTTGTTATATCAAATACTTTGATACTCCTATATCATATTACCCTTGTATGTGGATGATATGCTCATTCAGGTTCATATATGAAGGAAATTAAAAGGTTGAAGGAGCAATTATCAAATGAGTTTGAAATGAAAGACTTAGGAGCTGCAAAGAAAATACTTGGGATCAAGATTGTTCGTGATAACGAAACTGGTACTCTGAAATTAACTCAAGAAGTGTATATTAAGAATGTGCTCAAGAGATTCTCTATGCAGCTTGCGGAGCCTGTGCAAACACCTTTGGCGAGTCAATTCAAACTTTTTAAAGATCAATCACCCAAGACATATGAGGAACGAAACTACATGTACAAGGTTCCTTATGCATCAGCAGTAGGTAGCCTTATGTATGCCGTGGTAAGTACCAGACCAGAGACACTGCTCATGCAGTGGGAGTTGTCAACAGATATATGTCAGATCCAGGGAAGGAACATTGGCAAGCAGTCAAATGGATCTTTCGGTACTTAAAAGGAACAAAAGGTATGAAACTTTATTTCAATAAAAGTAATTTGGATCTGAAGGGTTTTGTTGATGCAGACTTAGGTGGTGACACTGATACTGTTAGGAGCACCACCAGATATGTTTATACCTTAGGTGACACTGCTATAAGTTGGATGTCTCAGTTGTAAAAGGTTGTTGCTTTTTCTACTACTGAATTAGAGTATATAGCTATGACAGAGGCTTGCAAGGAAATGAACTGGTTAAAAGTCTTTCTGAAGAACTAGGCAAAGTGCAAAAAAAATTAAGTTTATTCAGTGACATTCAAAATACTATTAATCTTGCTAAGAATCCAGTGTTTCATTCGAGAACAAATCACATAAGGCTAAATTATCACTTCATTAGAGATATTCAAGAAGATGGGACATTGGTTCTTGAGAAGATTCAGGGAATAGAAAATCCAAGATATGTTGACCAATGTGGTGTTCACAGAAAAACTAAGGTTTTGTATAGCCTCAGTTTACCTTCGTTGCTAGTTGAAAGGAGGAGCCGTCCAGAGTTATGAATGCTAATAAGTGGTCTTTTCCCCAGTGTTCATGTATTGATTGATCAAGTCTCCATGTGGGAGATTGTTGGTGATAGCAAATGGAGACTGATCACCCAACCCTTACTGGTGCAGATCCAACTGATGTATATGATGAAAATTTTTTAGGGGTATATATGTATTTTCTCTGTTCTGTGGGTTGTGCCCTAGCTCCATCATATATATGTTGTTTTTTGGAGCGTCTATGTACTCTGGTGGTTTTGAACATAACATAATGAAACTCTCTATGACGACAACCGTGGACGTAGGAGATCCATCTCCGAACCACATAAAATCTATGTGTGTTTTTCTGTGTGTTTATTGATCTTTATCTTTCTCTTCTTCGATATTTCCCAACATGTATAAAATATAATCAATTAGTGGTAAATTGATTAAATTAAAAGCGTCACGTGTGATTGAGTTAAATTGACGAATCTCATGCGCTATTTTAGTTGTAGTTCCTTCCTTTAGTTTAGTTTTTATGTAATCTTTTAGTATAAAAGTCTTTATCGGAATGTGAGAAATGTATTGAACTATGTGCCAACCAATTAACACATGCTCGATCATCTAAAAAATATCAGGTGGCTGTTCGTTAAAGGTGCAGCCCTGCTAGTCAAAGTAGAACATCATCGATTGTCAAAGTAGATCATTAGCCAATAACAATTTCAGGACCATTTTCTTTGGCAATGAGAAGATAGTTGGACTTTCTTCATAGTAAAATTTTTTGTGTTTTCTTTTGACCATTCGTTATTAAGCAATGGCATCGACAACCTTTGGTTAAAGGTTGGACGTTCAGCATTAATTTTCTTATAATATATCCTAACCATCTTTGTATAAAACCAATAAACATGATCAAATTATATTAATTTTTTTAATAGATAAGAAAAGTAAAAAAATATTGAATGTTTAAGTTTACTAGTCCCAAGAAGGAACTTCATAAGTATTCTTTATAAAGAGGTTAACAAGTAACATTGTATAATATAGATAATACCCAAACAAAACTGTCATACTAATAATAATAGAATTTGAATTTTTTTATTTCACTTTAAAATTTTAGTCACTCTAGACTCTTTTGAATTACATCATTGATAAAACAAAATTAACAACTAATCATTGGCAAATTAAACCTTTTTATGGTCTAATCCAAAAGTATGTAGTAGGAGAGGTTTGCTTACATGTAATTTTAGGTGGCCATGCTTGCATGATTGATTGTTTAAAAAAGGAAGGTTAAAGGATTTTGTCACAATCATGGAGTACGGAGAGAGAAAGATAATGATTGAAATAACCACATGGATTAGGGTGTTAAAAACTAATATAATTTTTTTTTGCTTGGTATGGTTTTGTGACGTAGAGCAAAATCGATGAAATAAACCTGCTAGTACAGTAAAATACATTGACATAAGACATATTTATCACATGTACATTAGCAAGTCTCAGCTACAAATTCAAGTTCTTTTGCAATTACTATTATTATTATTATTATTATTATTATTATTATTATTATTATTGTTGTTGTTGTTGTTGTTGTTGTTGTTGTTGTTGTTGTTGTTGTTGTTGTTGTTGTTTGTTGTTGTTTTTATACAACATAATTATAGGAAAATTCTTTTGAATGGGAAAAATTACTAAACCATGTGCAAATGTCAAAAACAAATAGCAGATAACCGAACCAACGTTCTAGTATGTGCAATATTAAAATATCCACTTTTAGCGGCAATACTTTAATAATGTCTAGCTTTTTTATTTTGTTTTACTTCATTTGCATGATCATGAAAGATATATATAATTGCACATTTATTTCTTTATCGTAAAATGCCATAGATGATCGAAAATTGGGAAGGAGCGGTGAGCAGCTCCTCTTCACATAGATAGTCTTAAGTTCAATGCCTTAACTCTAAAAAATAATTCATTGGAAGTCACGCATATTTTTGTTCAAGGTGTGATCCAGGGTTTTAAAGATTACTTCAAGTGAAGTCATGAAAACTTTTATGGTAACTGTTTCCATACATAGACATATTATCTAATACTTCATGTAGGATTGATGTGTGGGTTAAAGAAATGTTGAAACATATACTTAAAAATTGGTTTATTAATTTGGATATAATACCCAATGCATGCATGTGAACGACAAGAAGAAAACAAATATAAAAAAGTGGAAGTCATGCATGCTTCACATATGGGTAATAGCACTTGGAGCACTCATTATTTTGAGAGTACAATTTTATTTGTTCTTGCATGCAACACCTAATTGTTAGTGACCATGGCGATCTTTCGATTGATGGGATCTGCAACTTTGTTGATGAACTCCTAATCAACATCTAGAGCAGCTAGTTGAGTTACATTCTTAGTTATAACGATGCCTGAAGTACCAACCTTGTTGGTTCTCGTGGCCTATATAGCACCACCGTATATCATGACATTCATGTTTCTTTGCATAAAAACAATGTAATTTCCTTGACCGCGCACCGTTTTGCTGGCCCACACGGGGATGTTGTTGCTGGTATATACCACCAGGTTGCCATCCCCTTGCATCGCGAGTCGGCAGTAGGTTCTCCGGCCATTGGTGCCCTGATGCCCACACAGGATTGCAATTGTCGTAGAGTACCAAGTTGCAATCTCTTTGGATGGTAAAAATGTAATTCTCATGGACTAACAATTGGCGGGCTGAGAGGGTGTCGCGAGAAGAAAAAAATGTTAATCGCCACAGCTCAATACAACATAAAAACTCCTTGAAAGATGGCTGGAAAGACCAAAAGATACATGGAGAATGCCATTGGAGTGATAGTCATGGCTAAAAAGTTGTATGAATGGACTTAAGAGGATGAACATATCACCTTATCTATTTACAATATCATATTTTCTATCTAATTAGCAAAAAAGATCAAATACCATTTTATCTAACAGTCTTTGTATTCTTTTTCCCATTTTATTGACTTCCTTAAACCTTTATTTTCTTTTTAAAATAGATGTAACACATAAAAGAATTGGAAAAACAAATTCTATAAAAGTTAAATTTATGTCTTTAAAATGTTCTTTTATCTATTTTCTTTTTTCTAAAAAAATGTAATGAACCTTGTACCAACCAATCAAGTCCAAACAGAAAATCTATCCAACATTCAAAGAAGACAATTAACAACATCATCATAGTTAGAGTCTTCTAGATAAAAAGATTAAAATTAATAATTTGAACGAAAGTTGCTATACCAAATATTGATTAAAGATAATGTGTTAGTGTTCATCTCAATTTTCATGCATCCTTTTTCCAGATAATCAAACTCTAGTTGAACACAATAGGAAAACATTTTCATGCCCTACTTTATTGGCTCAATTGCATTATGATTAGAAAAAATGCCAAACAATATAAAAGGAGCTTATTTCAAAGATATACATTTATATCTCACTTAACAAAGCAAATATTATTCCCATCAATTCCTAATCTAGATTAATCTAAATGGGTGGTTATTAATAAATGGATATGATAAGTATGAATTGTCAAGCTAAATAAGTAAATCACACGAAAATCTCAAAAACAAATCAGATAAAACTCTACCTAGGACATGAATGGTTTAGCCTCTTCATTAAACAATAGATTACATATTTTGTTATGGAGATAGACAAGATCATTATCAATTAAATGTGCGAATAAGGATTAGAAATTAAAAAAGGCTTCTTATTCAAAATAAGGATTACTTGCTGTTGTATCATAGTACTCCTTTTTATTTAGCAGACATTTGAGTTTGAAGAGGCAGATTAGGGACCGGTAAAAGCTGGATGAAATCTAAATGAACAATGTTGAGCTCTATGTCCTTGTTGAGAACTCTTATTTTAGAGCAAATGACTATAGGTTGATCCCTCTCGGACTTCGAATTGATATTCCTAGTATGTACAATGTTTATCTATGCATTTGCCATGGAC
This sequence comes from Pontederia paniculata, assembly GCA_001647135.1. NCBI lineage: Eukaryota > Viridiplantae > Streptophyta > Magnoliopsida > Commelinales > Pontederiaceae > Pontederia > Pontederia paniculata. The sequence goes on along the minus strand of LTAE01008696.1, from coordinate 5,045 downwards.
CTTATGTGAATGTTGCACATATGGTTCTTATCGATGTTTACATAGGTCATGACAAAATTTCAACAACACATATTATCAGTCCCTCCATGCAACAGTTAACTTTTCAAATTTCTTGTCCACTATAATCTCCCACACAAGGGTTTATCTTCAGCACATCCCAGAAATGTTTTTTTGGCTATCATTATATGATCTCCCACATCAAAAGAATCAACACCTCCACAAACCTATCAAATTTCATTGCACAAAAGCATCAAAGAAATTTTTTGAACCATTTAATCCAATTATTTTTATATGTACGGTTATATTATCGTATTTCGATTAGTATTATGACTTTTTTTCAAAATTGTAATATATATTTTCATTAAAAAGCTTCACTAGGTATTAACCACATTTATTTTATGAATTCCCATTTTAGGGCATATGGCCGTAGGTGAATCCCACTCGGTCTTTGATGATTTGTTTTAATTTATATTCCTAGTGTGTTATAGTTTTGATCTACGCATTGGGCATGGAGTTGTATGTTGAAATTTTCTAAAGTATTAGTTTAGTTGAAGGTCTAGATCTTGATGTTATGTTATCTTAACAATAATTCAATATCTCATCTTTCCCAAGATACTTTATTGACGTCTAGTTTTATTAGTTTTCCTACAAAATGATTTATTTGATCATGCATGTGCCATATATACTTTCATTTATTTTTGGTGAAAAATATGTCATATATTTCATTCCTGTCAAATATCATCAAAACATTTGTACTTGGGCATATCATATATCATTTTGCATTTAAGGTGTATGGACTGAAGAAATGTGAATAAATTGTTTATTTGTTAGTCTTGTAGAAATAACTTATTACTTAGGATGCAACAACCACTACTGATGCATGCATTTTACAACATATTTTAGGGTTTGCATTAGGCATTATTCTGAGTCATTTTCACATTGCATGCATCTATTTTCTACTTTATTTGATCATGTTCTTCCAAGTCCAAAATCTACTCTTGTGTGATGTGTTTTGTAGGAAATCATATTCAAAGGTGGAAGAAGGATCAAAATCAACTGAATATCGCATATGGGCGTGCTCGGGAGGAAGAAATTAATATCCTGCAGCCATCACAGGCCGTTACCACATGTTATGGGCCATGATGCATCGGTAATAGCAGCAACGAAGTCCATAACGAGTCATAATCCTCCTCTACCGAGAGCAACTCATGGATTACGGGCCATGATGAAACATCACGGGCCATTATGAAGGATATCACGACCGCGACACACCTATCACGACACTTGCCGAAGCTCTGCAATTGAACTCCAGACCATCACGGGCCGTTACACAATGTTACGAGCCGTGTGGTGTCATATCACGGAGTGTCACTTCTTATCACGACGTCGAATGGAAGTAGTTTATGAGTCAAGACGCATTACGGGTCATGATCACCCGTTATGGGCCATAAGATATGAAGAATCCGAGAACGAGACCTATTCGGCGCCCGAGGTACGGGCCGTGAAATATGATTACGGGCCGTGATGGCATGAGGAACATTGGAAGTACCTTTACTTAGAGGTCATGACATTCGATCACAGGCCGTGATGAAGGTACGCAATTTAATATATTAGCGATTCTGAGATGATTCGATGGCTAGGAAGCTTGGGATTTGATTGAAGACTTTAAAGATTTGATTCCTATAATATTTCTAAGGATTTACATGTTATTGGACTCTCATCATCACCGTTGATCGAGAAGCATATTTGATCCAAGGGTTCATATGTAGATGTTGATCCAACCCTAAGAACCCCCAGGGTATAAGAGGCTTCATCTTCAACCTAAGAAGGGGAGATGCAGGAAGGCAGACGAGGAGATTGAATCCGTCAACCAGTGCAAGAACGCCAAAGAGCAGAAGATATTTCGAAGGTTTGCTAAGGAGGAGAAGGAAGTCATCTGTTAAGGAGTCTACCCGGATTCTGTTCAACTTCGAGAGGAGTACCTTTCTTGTTCAATCATTTGTTTGGACGAATTATTCTGTAATTAGAAAATCTTATTCTGGATATTTTCTGTATTAGTTTTCCTTTCTTTGATAACATTGCTACTACAGACTCTGTGCAATTTTCGTAATCTTCATCTAAAATTAGTATCACCCAGGCCCTAATCTTCATCACTTTCATTGTATTTCACCATTTTATTTTAGTTTGTTTATTTTTGAAAGTTCACAAATCACCCATCTTATGTTTGTCTCCTATTAACCTCTAGGATTATATTGTTACTTAATTCCTCGTGGGTTCAACACTCTACTCTTTCACCTTATTACTTGTTCGACTAGTGCACTTGCTAGCATTTGAATTTGCGTATCAGCAATTTTCGAATCAAATTTTTGACGCCGTTCCTAGGAAACTATTGTTAACTATTCTGTTCTTATGTTACTTTGAGACTTTTTCTTTTATTTTTTGTTATCTTCACGTGTCTTTTAGTGTTGTGCAAGCTTTTCAGGAAATAGTTTTTGCACACAACCTAGTCATCACACACATATTATCATAACCTTAATGGCAAAGAAGAAAGCGAATACCAATCAGCAAATTGAGGAGAACAAAGAAGCTGAAATCCAGTCCGAGGCAACATCTATGAAGCCTCAACAAGATCAAACATAATATCAATTTATAGATCCGCTTGCAATTATTACTACCATGATGAATTCTATGTTGAAGAAACTCTCTATGCAGTAGGATCAAATCCCAATTTTGGAGAGACAAACATCAAATTTAAGGCAACAGAACATAAACATGAATGATGTCAAGAGATTACCAGAGCCAAAGAGCAACCTTGAAGAGATGGTTGGCCAATTCATCACAACAATTGAAAGAAGATTAACCTTGCAGGACCAACTCATCCACAACTTGGAGGCTCAATTGAATGAATTACATAAAGTTAATGATGTGAAAACACCTCTTCCACAGGAATCAATACTTCAACTCAAATTCAAAGAGATGGAAGACCAAATCCATCAATTGGAGATGGAAGTCGCACAACTGACTTCTCAGATTTTTGAACCTCCGGAGGATAAAATTTTGGAGAATCCAATGTTTGTCATGTGCCCCTGTTAATGTCAATATTTTGATCAAGCAAGATGGAGGCCCAGAACAACTTATTGAGGGAAAACAGGGACAACTCAATGGAGGGTCAAGGAGACAAGTGCTTACATTATCACTTATGGACAAATCCAAATGAGGAGCTCACCTTTGGAGGATCCAAATATTACTGCAACATTGTCTCTAGCACCACCTCAGGGGGAGGACAACATGACATTGAAAATAGATACGCCATCAATCTCAATGCAATTTGCGTTGCAAGAGTCAACCTTTAGAGACTTTATCACATTCACCACCCGCTTAGAGGAGGTCACTTTCACTTTCACCCGCTTAGAGTCCACCTTTGGAGGATCCAATGCTGATGCAATGGAGACCAAGAGTTTCAAATCAAATTCAGAAACAAATTTCCACTGAAAATCAGCCAACATCTGCTACACCACCTCAACTGCAAGCAAGGCCTCCCAACACACAATGCTTTTTCAATTAGGACATTACAATCAGCAGCCCTAACTACAACATCAACTCGTGGAGAAGAGTTGACATTCCAGATGGATTGCGATTTTTAAAAGCATGTACGAGCTCCACCACCGCGCTGATCAGTCATCATTTGTTGGGTGCATTTGTTCCTGAATATTTTATCTTTACAATTATAATTGGGCAAAGTCAAGCTAAAGACTTTAAATTAGAACTAATCTCCCTAAACCCTTTCCTTTAGATTTTTTTCTTTTCCTTAGAATTTTCTTTTTCTTATTTATTTTTCTTAGGTCTAGGTCGTCCTCAAGGCATCTAGTTGCCTTGACCCAATTTTCAACCCTATATCACATCCCTTCATATATCATGGGTCGTTACATAGTGTCACTGGTCGTGATACACGATGTCAAGCCCTATTATAAGTAATCACAGTCCGTAACAACCCAATTTAGATGCACCCAACTCCATTAGGGCCGTAATATCATGTCACGGCCTGTAACACTAACAAACTGAAACCCAAATTTGAAATCACGAGCCGTGATACCTCATCATGGGCTCGACATCGGCCAATGCTGCAAATTGCTAACATGTGACGATCTATGACCACCTATCATGTGTCGTAAGTCATCCCCAATTTGTCACCACCACTTGCAATTACCCGACCCATGGCCCGTTAGAATTCTTCACGACCTTAGAATACCCTTCACGACTTCCATCATGTGCCGGAACACAATTTCACGGTTGTAAGTGACCACAACCCAGCTGCAATTGTACAACGTGCTCGACTTACGGCCCGCCACCACCATCACGACCCGCTATTAACCATTTTTGCACCGTCACGGGCCGCGATGCACATGATTCAATGCCACAACGGCCACCCACTGCATTTAATGCACCACGACAAATCACGATTCACGATGGCATCCATTTAATGCCCGTGAATATCAGTAATTCTTCTTGGAACGGCCGCAACCACCTCGTAACAGGTCACAATTTCCTCGTAACGGACGTGCCTTTTGATCGCTTTATGTTGATGCGTAAATTCACACACGTAAAAATATACTCGGCAAGTATACCGATCGCTCAAGTAATAAGAGTGAGTAAAAAAAGTGTCGATCCCACAGAGACTAATGAATTCAAAATCTGAAATCTTATTTGAAAACTTGAAAAGTTAAAGTTTAATAATTGATTTTTGATAAGATAACACTAACATATAAGATAAGATAGAATTAATAAAAGATAAAAGATAAAATTTAGGTTTTTAAAAGATAAAAAAGATAAATAAATTCAGTTGGGTTGGTTAGGGATAGAATTCTGTTGACCGCTGTTGTCTTTTGGAAGAGATAAAATTATTTAAACATTGGATGGCAGAAGGATTGATTTAAAATTATAAGACTCTGGAAACAAATGACTTAACTATTTTAATAATAATTCAGATCAGGAATACGTGAAAACGTTAGACCTAAAATTTATTACTTTTAAAATGCATTGAAATC
>LTAE01008694.1:0-20034 GCA_001647135.1 Pontederia paniculata | reverse complement strand
TTTTTTTTGGGCCCATTTGGTTGGGCCGTTTCAATTCCCATTAACGTCCCTGAAGATGGAAATTTGTTTTCATCATTCATGCAATCGCCATGTCCTAATATCAACATCTTGCAGAGCAGTTGTAGGATGGCTCAAGATTAAGTCTGCAATCTGATGCAGTCTTTTGTAAACATTCATTCCGCAAAACCAATATGGCGGCGGATTTCCTAGCAAATTTAAGTAGAAACTCTTCTCTTTCGGGCGACTGGTCCACCTCCGGACCTCCAAAACTTTTTGTACTGTATCTCCTTTGATTTCTTTACTAATAGATAGTTCCTAACTTCCTTTTTAAAAAAAAAACCTATGAAGTGGGGCCATTTTTATACGAAATAAAGCTGCTTAGAAAAGAGTTGCTCAGCTTGTTGAAATAGAAGATGACTGCTAGTATTGCAATTTCTTTAACTGTCGGCGTTTGCCGGTTGTGCTTAGAAGCCTGACACATTAAATAAAAGCCTTGTTGTTGATATCTGAAGATTAAATATGTCATCAGGTTCTTGCTGTTGTTGTAAAGTGTTGATCTGCATAGCATTATACTTCCATATGCATTTCCTATTTGAAGAAGGGATTATGGAAGCTAATTGTGCGACCCTTAGAAGGTTATATGGACAGTGATTACTTGGTGTTCCTGCTTAAATATCAGACATAAATTACAGTGTTGAAAGAGTTGAAATAAGGATTTCAGGACTTGGCATTTTGTATGATTACTGGTTTGCGATCAATACAACATTACTTCTCATTTGACATTAAGAATACTAATTGATGTAAATATCTTTATAGATAAGATATGATCCTCTAATTTTTTGTTGTGTGATTTTTGACGCAAAAATTTTATGGATCTTGATGTTATGTGATTCATCTTATTCTTTAGAATGTTGAAGTTTTTTGTGCAGATTTTGTTCAACTCTTTGTTAGTGCAAAAATATGTAAACTGTAAAAAAAGAAAGATTAACGATTGAAAAATTACACGCCCAGTGGGAGTCGAACCCACAATCGCCTGATTAGAAGTCAGACGCCTTATCCATTAGGCCATGGGCGCTATTTCATTATCTTTAATAAAGATTTATTAAACATAAATTAAACCGGCTACATGATTAACTCACAATGTCTGTCACATAACTAGTCAATATTTCTCTTGCAAAAAAAGTAATGATATAGAGCACACATAATGTAAAATATTATTTTTATTGGTTCAATTTATCATATTAACTAAATAGTGGAGGCCATGATATCAAAATTGTAATGTACAAAATTATTGTATAACTTAAACGATTTAGGAAGGTATGTGGTTGCATAAAAAGGTGAATTAAAACTTAAACGATTAAAATTATTTTTTACAAAATTCAAAAAATAAGCAAGCAACTACATAATGTACTAAGATGAATAAGAAAAGAGATGAAAACTCAAAAGGTAAAAAATTGTTAACGATATTTTTGTCTCTATTCGATTTCTCACATTTGAAATTTTAAAAATCTATCTTTTAATTAATAATTTCAAAGAAATTTCTTTTGCACCATATCATTTTTTCTTTGTTAAAAAAATAAGGCACTACAACTCTCATATTAAAAAAAGACACTATATTTTGTAATGTATAGCTCAACTCAAGATATTAAGAGAAAAATATATTTTATAATGCAAGATATTAAGAGAAAGAGAATCATTTTAATTTTTTTTATGCTCAATTTCTTGTGAATGCATGCTCAAATTTGCACGTTGGCATCAATTTTTGTAACGCCCCCAAAACGCACACTCGTGGGCTTGGCCCGCGAGGGTTTTTTCGACGGCGCTACATGGACTTTGATCATATATTATAAGACATGATAACAATTAATCGAGATTACAGCGAAAGACATAAATATAATATCATGATAATAATAGCTCAAGGCAGCGGAAACATATATAAATCCATGTAATACTTCGTCACATATGGGCATAAATTCATGGCCAAACATAAAGCTCATAACATGAGTCTTAGGCTCATTCGACTCGAGACATAAAATAAAGATAACAAGTTCATTAGATACAACACTAATGACTTAAAGTCCTACAAGACCTAGACATGATCATGTGCAAATTAAAGCCGTCATGAGCACGCCACCGCCAAGTCCCTCATGCATCATCGCCTGTATGGATCTACAAACAGGGGAGATGGAATCCCCCCCTCCCGATTAGAGTATGTAAAGGTTGGCATCTATCATGCAACATATATATATGTCATAACATAATCATGATCATAAGTATGAACATTGAGCATAAATCATTTTAAGTGGCATAAGCATATGACAATTGCATAACTTGAGCATAACATTGAACATTCATACATGAAACATTACATACATGAAGCATAAATGATACTAAACATTTCATGTTCACGATCATCATTTTTACACATTTACATCTTTACATATTAGCCATATGACCCAATTGAGTTCTCTTTGACTCTCATCATCATCATCATCTTAATTATTGAGATCATAAGAAGTAACTATACTTCTGAATATATATTAGAGTAAATGATATTGCTTATTTGAACACAACAAAGAATTAAATAATTTTATTGTAATTATGTTATATGATTGATATGACAAGGCGATGCATTTGCATTATCCCTTTCAAATTGATATATTTACCCTTATAGGTTGAAATACCTTATAGAGCTGATATGTTAAATTTCCGGAAGAATGACTCAATGTGGTTTGGACCTAAGGAGGTGTTTACTGCATTACCTCTTAACATTACCTGGTAATCTACATTAATACCTAATAGAAAGATTATCATCGATTAAATTACTCGTAATGTGCATTACCATGTTTACTATATATATAAAAGTAATCCAAGTGGTAATTCAGATTTTCATATTTACTTATATAAATTATTACTAAAAAATATACATCATTTTATCAAAATACTCTTTATAAATATTATTAAGTTAAAAATTTTATATTATTGAATTAAAATTTGTCAACTTAAATTATAAACTCGCAAATAATATATTTAAGTAATTAATACCCTTAAATTAAAATAATAATAAAATAATCTTTATAATTAATAATAATAATTTACAAAAATATTAGTCTAATTAATAATACTTATAAATAACAATTAGTGCTCTATTTTAATTCATAATTGATCATAATAATATAATATTATTTACATAATATTTATTATGGTCATTAATTTATATTATTATTATTATTATTATTATTATTATTACTATTATTATTATTATTATTATTATTATTTGTGTTGTTATTATTATATGATGATTTATTTATTATGTTATGTTTTATTTATGGAAGATTTAAAAGGGCGAATATGGAAACTAATATAAATAAGATTACCACTTGGGTAGTAATCTGGATAGACACCCCCCTCTTAGGTAATGTGGATTATAACTTCGTAGACAATTTGTATTGCTAGGCAATCCAAATTGTCTATGAATTAAAATAAGTAAATAGGGTAATCTGGTGGGCCCAGATAATTTTAAGTTCAGATTACTAGTAATCTACAAATATTACCGGGAGGAAAACACCCCTTAAGTGTCATACGAACCAAAGTGCTATATTGTAATCAGTGGGAGTCGCCACTTGAATTCGTAGGGGTCACCTATAGAATCCATCAACCATTACACCGGTAGGGTTGACATGATAACTCGAAAGGGATGGTACCTCTGACAAGTTGGTGATATGACATGTACATGCATCCATGATATTCATGTGCCTCCATGTGGCAAGAGTAATACGATTATGTTATTGTAATATTGTAAGATTAATTATGCATATGATAAAGTACTAGTACTTTAATTACTTAATATTCCATGATATGCTTAATATTATTTTATCCAAATTGAATATATGATAACACATAAGTTATAAGTTTTCAACTTACTGAGTTGTGGTTTGCTCATAATGTTGTTTCCAATATTTTTCAGATCAGTAAATCAGAGTTGTAGCCGTGTTTGGTGATCCTCTTTAGAAACTACAATACTTTTGGCCAAGCTATAGATGAGGCTTAGGTCTCTCCTTTTAGTCATTTTTCAGGATGCATGTCTCTCCTCATGATGTATAACTTTTGTATAAGGATGTTAAATGCTAAGAAAAATATTGTATAATGTGTAAGTATAGATTAATATGGATTTGTTCTGAGATCAATATACATTGCCTATGTTATGGTTGCATTTATAATACTACCCATGTGAGATATCAAATGAATTATAACAAGCTTTCGCTATATTACATTTGATCGATCGTAATAAAAGTCGCGACTTATGGATCAAACCAAAGTTTGAATCAGGGTCGTGACAGAACATGGATCAATATGTGTTGTAGAGCAATCAACATGATTCAATACGTGTACATAGAGCAGTCCCAAAGGGAAAAAACACCTAATATACACTCCAAAGGCATTATGTATATCGAATGTGGTCCCAAAGACCTATTTCAAATAGTATGACAATTGAGGGATTTCATAATATGCATAAAATACACGTTAAATGCTCATATTTTAAATAAATTAACATTATTTTCCTTAAGTGGGAGAAATATTACACATGTACTCCACCAACACCATTTTTGCATCATTTTAGATTTGATTATCATATTAGTTATCTTATATGTTGTATATATATATATATATATACATATATATATATTCACCATTAGATTAAGGATTAACGACCAATAAAATATTGACATAGCCATAAAGAAAAATATATGTAGATAGTTATGAATAAATTATTTAAATTATGGATAACATTATAAATATATATATAACTATTGTAAAATATGATTAATTATATATAAGATAACTATTTTTAACAAACGATATTTTGATTGGACTTTAACATTGACCAATTGCATTTGAAGTTGTCATTAAGCTAGCAACTTATTAACAACTCACCCTAAGATTTTTATAACCGTCATATATAGTTAGAAAATTCTATAAAAAAAATAAAGATATTACCTTTAGTTCTCTACTAAAATTCAAAAAAAATGCCATAGCTAAAGTATTAGCATAGAACCAGAAAATATTTAGCAAGAATAGTCACCTAAAGAAAAAAATTTCATAATAAATTAATTCCTTGATTCTCAATTTTTCTTTCTTGGTGTCTAGTTCATCATACGATGAGCTAGCCTCTCGGAGACTAAGTTGAGAATAATGTTCACTAAAAATTATGAAATTTTATATGAAGCATCCCTTGGAAGGTAGATTCCAATGGTCTGATTTTGATCAAAACTAAGGATTGTATAAAAAGTTAATAATCAATCTTTATTGGTCACTTATCATCTCCTCAAGAAACTATGTGGCCTATTGTAAATTAAAATCCAACTTGTTCCATTTCAGTTAAATTTGAATCTTTTGCCTACTAATATAAACTAAGTAGAGGTTCAAATAAAAATAAAATAATCAAATTAGGACATATATATTGGGAGAAATGAATTTGGTCATCGTGTATAATCTAGTCTAGCAAATTTCAGAATGGGGAGTCAACATAACCTAATTTTTGAATTTTGTTAAAATAAAAATAGAATCATCAAATTAGGACATATATATTGGGAGAAATGAATTGTTCATCGTGTATAATCTAGTCTAGCAGAATTTATAATAGGGAGAGAACATAACCTAATTTTTGAATTTTGTTAACAGTGAATATAAGGAGTCAAGCTTCATTATTTTTATTCTTAAATTTATTTGCATCTAGTTTCTATCAAAATTGGTATCTCATAAACTGAAAGTTTGTAGATAGAGTTATAATTATTCTTCCAATGGCACTCGGTCTACTAGGACACACATTTGGGTGATATTAGTTAAATGAATTTAATGATGTTGTACACGGGTACACCATGTACCTTATATGTTAAACCGTTGGATCTGAGATCTACGATTGAAAAAAAAGAAATAAGAATCTTAAATAGACTAAATGTAGATCTCATATCCAACGATTTAATATATAGGGTACATGGTGTACCGGATACACCATCATTAAACTCTAGTTAAATTGTTAAAGATTATTCACTAACAATTAATTAATGGCACTTACAGATGATAATCGTCACTAAATTTAGTTTCCATCCCATCAATAATTATAAAATTTAGGGTTGTGATTTAGAAGTTATGTATTATTTTCAAACAACCCCTTATATGAAAATTATTACAGCAACTTGCCTAAGACTAAGAGTATTAATTTTAGTGGGATGAGTACAAGTGTGAAATAGACATCTATATTTAAAGATCATAAGTGTATAAGATATTGCATACATTTTTTGTCCATACATCATGATCCTTTATTAGTATTAGTGAATGAAAAGTGAAATCACACTATTATTTGTAAGAGACATGTAACCTACAAGTGGAAGGGAGGAAAGCTAGTAAATCTTTTTAAGGAGAAATCATAAGATGAGTGGGTAAATTTATAAAATAGTAAAAATATTACATATTATTTTCTTTACTTATAGGATGCATAAGTATATTGCATACATTTTATGATGCATAAGTATCCATGAATCATGATCCTTTATTGAATACTATTAATATTAGTTAATGAAAAGTGAAATCACATTATTATTTGTAAGAGACATGTAACCTATAAGTGGAAGGGAGGAAAGCTAGTAAATCTTTTTAAAGACATAAAGCATAAGATGAGTGGGTAAATTTATAATATATAAAAATATTATATATTATTTTCTTTACTTATATAGATATTTTCAAAAATAGCTATATATTTATAAAATATAAACTTTCAAAGTATGTTGAATAATGAAAAGATGATTACAACGTATTTTCAAAATTTTCAGATGAGATAAGGTTATAAATTCTTTTTGTACAAATATTTGAAGGGAATAGTGCATGTTATGTTAATATAGTATTTATTTGAGATATGAGTATTTAATGTGTATTTTTTTGCATATTGTGAAATCTTTTGTATTCAATTACCATACTGGTTGAAATAGATATATGGGACCGCATTAGATATACATAATGCATTTGGGGTGTATATCAAGTGTTTTTGCCCTTTGGAGGTTGCTCTATATATGTGTATTGACCCATGTTGATAATTCTCCGACATGTATTGATTCATGTTTATCACTCTACATTGTTGTATCGACATATGATTATGAAGTTTTCCTTAACTATATTGACCCATGACAGTGAAGCTATGCAATATGTATTGACTCATGTTTATGCTCTGCATGATCGTATTGATACATGTTGTAGTATGTGCAATAACACATGTGTGAGATTTGATCTTGTATACCATAATATTGAGATTTCGTTTACATAAAAATTTATATGATTTAAGAACTTTAATTCCTGAAAGTTAAAATTTTTTTATTAGTAGTGTTGACCCATACTAAAGATTGGATATTTTGTATGTAATACTAATTTTGAAGCTTAGATCCTAAGTTCGAATCTCTCAACTAAATAATTGTTTAGGTGACCAATCGGTGCAAGGGTTTCTCCTATGATGAATATTGCGAAGACTAAATTGCATATATGAGAAAAAAAATTAATACTATCAATAACAATATCATGCTCGATAGATTTCAAAAATGAAATCTCTTTGAAATTAATTATTGAAATAGATTTTTTATTGTCATCTACACAATTGAAATATTCTTTATACTATTTGTCATACTATTCTATTTTTAGTATGACTTGTCTAGTTCTGCCCTTGATTATGATTACTGTTTGAATTTTTTGCACAAAAGAAATGTATTTTTTAATAAAATAAGATATCTTAATATAAAATATATATTAAAAAAATTTTGCACTCATTTTTTGAATTAGACTTCTATATTATCACAATTTGATCAATATGTAAGAAAATTATATTGAACTCCATCTATATTAATTATTATCAAAATTATAAAAATATTATTTTTAAATGATAAAAAATTATTTGAGATCGCACATAATCGGATAAGATCGTACGATATAAATTAAGATCCTATTAAGATCGATCTTCACATTAAGATCAAGATCGGTTAAGACCCTCAAAATCGTAAACTCTTAATATTTAGATCGAGATCTTGACAACCATGATATATTATAATAGAATTACACAATAACCTTTTTAGAATGGTTGGTGTAAAATAGTATGTGAAATAAAATGTAGATATGTGAATGTAGGATATTATGTGTTTAAATTAAAGTTCTTTTTTTATAACTCTAATTCTTATATGGAATCTGGGATAATAATAGATTTTGCAAATTTTATTTTGAGATATGATAAAAGGTATCAAAAATTATAATAATTAGGATTAGCGTCAAAAAAATGTTAAGTGTGACATAATGCAGGTTGAAGAAGGATAAATTTGGAGTAAAAGATTTACCTTCACCTTTAGACTTTAAACACTAATCAAGTTAGTCCATTAAGAATCTCTAATTAACTGTTAATTGTTATTGTTGAAATCACTTCACCAAATGGTTTATTTATTATTTAACTATTAAACTCTATTTCAATCGCTGAGAACTACTAATTTAATATTTGATATCAATTATATGGGCCATTTTTATTAGTGTGTGAATTTTTAAATATATGAAATCTTCTTAACAAACATAATTGTCGTCGATGATATGCTACAATACATCAGATATAGATATTTGTGCTTACAATTAGCATAAAGTGTTAAGAAAAGAAAATATATCATTGTGTCACAATTTTCCAGTAGGATAACCTTGGAGCTATGAGGCGTTTACTGCATTATTTATCAATGTTACTTGGTAATTTACATTGCTTAAAAGAAAGATTTTTATTTATTAAATTATTAATAATGAATATTACCATGTTTATTTTATATAAGTAATCCAGTTGACAATTCATCTTATCATGTTTACTTGTGAAAAAGATTACTAAGAAGATATATCATTTTACCAAAATATTTTTTTATAAATATTATCAAATCAAAATTTTATATTATTAAATTGGATCTTATAAACTTAAATAATAAATTAACAAATTAATGTATTAAGTAATTAATACCCTTCAAAATAAAAGAATAATAAAAGAATATTTACAACTGATACCAATAATAATTAATAAAAATGTTATTTTGTTTAATAATACTTATCATTAATAATTGGTGATATATTTTTATTCATAATATGATAATAGTAATATAATATTATATTATATTATATATATGTTATTTAAATATTTATTATTGTCATTAAGTTATAAGCTTTAATGGAGGTCAAATACCCCTCAATGTGTTTTACCGTGGAACACTCATATGATCAATCGTCCATTTTTAAATCTCTAATTTGAGTTAAAACAACCAAAAACCGTCTAACTAAAATGACACAATCGTTTTCTTTCTTTTTTTAATTTAAATCATAGATTTAAAAATGGACGGTTGATCATATGGGTGTTTCATGGTGAAACACGTGAAGGGGTGTTTCACCTCCATTAAACCTTAATTGAATGTGTTTAATGGAGGTGAAACACCCATCAATGTGTTTTACCGTGGAATACCCATATGATCAATCATCCATTTTTAAATCTCTGGTTTGAATTAAAACAACAAAAACCCGTCTAACTAAATAACACAATCATTTTCCTTTTTTTTAAACTAAATCATAGATTTAAAAATGAACGATTGATCATATGGGTGTTTCATGGTGAAACATATGAAGGGGTGTTTCACCTCCATTAAACCCTAATTGAATGGTTTTAATGGAGGTGAAACACCCCTCAATGTGTTTTACCGAGGAACACCCATATGATCAATCGTCCATTTTTAAATTTCTGGTTTGAATTAAAACAACCAAAACCCGTCTAACTAAAATAAGACAATCGTTTTCTTTTTAAAAAAAATCTAAATCATAGATTTAAAAATGAACTATTGATCATATGGGTGTTTCATTGTGAAACACATGAAAGTGTGTTTCACCTCCATTAAACAAGGGTTTAATGGAGGTGAAACACACCTTCATGTGTTTCACCATGAAACATCCATATGATCAACCGTCCATTTTTAAATCTTATTTGAATTAAAACAATCAAAAACCGTCTAACTAAAATAACACAATCGTTTCCTTTCTCTTTTTTTAATTTAAATCATATATTTAAAAATGGACGATTCATCATATGGGTGTTTCATGGTTAAACACATGAAGGGGTGTTTCACCTTCATTAAACCCTAATTGAATGGGTTTAATGGAGGTGAAACACCCCTCAATGTGTTTTACCGTGAAACACACATATGATCAATCGTCCATTTTTAAATCTCTGGTTTGAATTAAAACAACCAAAAAGGGTCTAACTAAAATAACACAATCGTTTTCTTTCTTTATTTTAATCTAAATCATAGATTTAAAAATGGATGGTTGATCAGATAGGTGTTTCATAGTGAAACACATGAAGGGGTGTTTCACCTTCATTAAATCCTAACTAAATGGGTTTAATGGAGGTGAAACACTTTCTCAATGTGTTTTACACTGGAACACCCATATGATCAATCGTCCATTTTTAAATCTCTAGTTTGAATTAAAACAACCAAAAATCGTCTAATAAAATAACACAATCGTTTCCTTTCTTTTTTTAATTTTAAATCATAAATTTAAAAATGAACGGTTGATCATATAGGTGTTTCACGGTGAAACACATGAAGGGGTGTTTCACCTCCATTAAACCCTATTTGATAGGGTTTAATGGAGGTGAAACACCCCTTCATGTGTTTCATGTGAAACACCTATATGATCAACCGTTCATTTTTAAATCTTTGGTTTATATTATTACTATTATTTATCTTTTTATTATTATATATTTTATTATGTTATATTTTATTTATAAAAAAATTAGAATGGTGAATATGAAAACTAAATATAAATAAGATTATCATTTGTAAGATAATCTCGAAAAATACCCTCATCTTAGATAATTTACATTATTATTTTATAAACAATGTGCATTGTCACGTAATGCATATTACCTATAAATTAAAATAAGTAAATCAAATAATTTATTATGCCCAAATAATTTTAATTTTAAATTATCAGTAATACACAAATATTACTTAAATATCTCCTAAAAAATATACCATAAAGTATCATATCATAATGTACATTCCTCTAAAAAAATGAAAAAGAATTTCCAAAAGTAGATAACATCTTTACTTGATTATTTATGAACCTATTAAAAAATGTCTTACGATAAAAAAAACAGAATTGAAATCCCTTAATCACAAGTCTAAAAATATGTCACCTCTCGTTCTCAAACTCGACAAATAGATATAAATAAGGATGTTTCATTGTGGTCCTGCGCGAGGATCGATGGACATTTTTGTACATAAATTTATGTCAGCAGTACTGAAAAAAAACGTGCATATATAAATTTGGGAAAAAAAATTCACTGCCCCAATCAGAATCATATCCAAATGATTCACCATCATATGCAATTAATTGTAAAAGAATTATAGTTATCTGCATGCTAATATAATTATTATTTTTTCTTGAACAAGCTAATGAATCTCATGATCAAACGAGATGGAACTGGATAGTCTCAAGATCAAATTCAGTGGATATTAATCTCTCTGAAAGATCATGGGAATTAATTTGACATGTCTAATAATTGTAGCAGATATATGAGAACATGTACTATACATGTCTCAATTGGGACGTTTAATTGGGGAATATGATCTAAATTAATTAAGATCTTATTCTCCGCCTAAAGTACTAATCATGAGCTCACACAGTATTAAATGCTAGACTATCCTTAAATCTATTTTTTTTGTATTCTTAGGAGAGGAGAGATTACACTATTCTTTATGGATTAAGGTTTGGAGAATAGAAGATGGATTAAATATTTTTAATCCATCTCCAATTCATTGTGAACCAAACGGGCCCAATGAGAGCAAACAAATGGAATTGCATGAAAAAGATAAATTAGGAAGCACAAGTGATGAGAACTATTTTATTGTGTGTTTTGATGAAAATAGACTCTTCAAAAAAAATAATTTCAAGAAAAGTATGATCATTTGCATTTGATAGAGAACGAAGAAGGCGTCTTATGATCAAGGAAATCTGAATAGGAGAAGATCAAGAGAGGAAAATGAATTGACAGTAAAAAGAAAGAGTTTTTTTTCCCAAACTTACATTTTTTTTCAATCAGGAAAACAACTTCTTGCTCTTTCTGAGTTTTTATGTTACCAAATAATGGAATGCGATTAAGGACTTATTCTTGAGAAAAATACTTTCATGGAAACAAAAGATTGGTATAGTACTATCATTTATTTTTATTTTTATTTTTTTTGCCATAAATCTTTATGTGCAGAAGCACTATGAACTATGAATCTGAAATTTTAATGTTTCAATACTATCAACAAATGGACTTCTCAAGTTCACTTGCCTATGCAAATTAGCATGCTGAAAACAAAATGCACAGGGAACCATAGGCCTAAACTTTAATAAAGATCTGTACCCAAAAAAACACTTCACTAAAGAGGAAAAAAATACTTGTTTTTCTTTTTTGCTCATCTAGGTTTCAACCTCATGCAGATTGTCTTGATAAAAGTAAGCACAACAACTGGCAATATTTCAATCACGTACTGAACAGTATTACCCGTAGTCAAGCACGAGAGATCACTGTCTCTATGCATGCAATTAAACAAAACATGAACAAGATTTAATTACTTATAATTAACATGCATGCATGATTCAGTACTCTTTAATCAGAGCCTCAGCGACAAATCCATCTCGTCGGCGAGCTCCTCCTTGTAACCGATGACGAAGCCGCGATATGTCTGCCGCCACAGCGCCGGCAGCACGGGCGAGTCCTCGTCCCTCCTCCTCTCCGACACCCGGCCGACATCTTCCGAGCAGTTCCCCGAGCGCATTCCCGGCGCCGCCGCCGCCGCCGCAACAGCAATATCGTGGCTCGGGCGTGCCAGGTGCGTCCGCATGGTGGCCATGGACAGCTCCCGGTTGCGCTTGGCCTGGCTGCGCTCGAACTTATGGGCATTCTGGTGGCCTCCCAGGGCCTGGGAGTTGAAGAACTTGCGATGGCAGTAGGTGCAGGAGAAGACTCGCGCCGGCTCCAGCCCCAAGTCCAGGTTGAGGTCCTCGTCGCGACCCTGATTTCTGGCCTGGAGCTCCATATTATTCACCAGAGATGTGAGAGAGAGAGAGAGAGAGAGAGAGAGAGAGAGAGAGACTCGCGCCCTCGCGGACTATATAAAAGGGTATATAAACAGTGAATAAATTGTGGTACTATGTGGATCAAGAACAGGAAAGGAATGGAGCAGTGGAGGAGGAGGAGGAGGAGGAGGACGTGGGAAGGGTTTGGGCAGACGGCGGCTTTTGTCATTTCACCATTTTAAGGTACGTAAGCTCGAAGTAAAAAGAATCATTTAAGTTAATTCAATATAATTAAAATCTTCCCATTAAAATGGTCCATCATTTTTTTTCTTTTCTAAAAAAGTTATTTTTCAGCTAAAATTTGATTGGGTAAGGTTCTATTGTCGAAAGTTCAATATCCAGAAATTCCGAAAAAATATTTTGTTGATGAACAAGGACAGATCTAGCACTCGTCCCGATAAATTACTGCATAACTATTATACAATTATTATTATTAATGTAATGAGCTAGGAAAAGAAATAAAATATAATATATCGATACACATCCTCCCAAGTCCCAACACTGTCCGTTCTCGACAAAAACACTTTTCTCAACCTGCCTTGTATTGATTAATGTAGGCTTTGTAAATTTATTTATGAATATTATATATGCCAATCTATTCTTGAGTTTACACGTTTTTTTCTTAAAGAAAGCATTCTGATCATTAATTGTTGGGACTAGTTCAACCCTCAAATTGGATGATAACTAATAGTTTATTAGATACCAAAGTTTTATATCTTAGGTAGATGTTAGAATCAGGTTTCTACTAGGTTCTTAATGAATAATTAAATTAATAAATTATTTTTCATAATATTTAGATGAACTAAAAAGTAATAGTGAAAATTTTAAAAATGATTTGATAAATAAGTTTTATAGCGTTTGAATAAAATGTGAAAACAGAAAAGATTATGATAATTATTTTTAAGATAAAATTTAGCACAATATAACTAACTATTTTTTAACGAATCATAAAATAATAAATATTCCAAAACTAAACTATGCATAATAATAATAGTAGAGTAAAATAATTTATGTATTATGTGAAATGTAAAATTATGTAAGAATAAAAATAAGAAACAAAATAAAATTAAGGTAAAAAAATTTAAAAGACAATTTTTTATTAATTAATATTATTATAATTTTATTATTAAATTCGTTTACTATTATAATTAAAAATTATATCATGTCAAACTTAAATTAAAAATAAGTTTAAAAACTAAGAGGAGAGAGTGTGGGAGGAAAAGGGGATAGAGTGATATAGAGAAAGGAGAGAGAGTGAAAAATGTCATGTCAACAAAAAAATAAAAGAAAAAAGACTGATCAATTCCTGCTTGAAGTAGGAACCAAAAAGTGGAAACCCGAGGTCGCATGACTAGATCTCGTTCCAGTGGTCAAAAATAACCTTAAAGAACTATTTAGAAACAGAAAAAAAATAGTGTAATTTTGCATTGTATATATGTCGCAAAATTTTTAACTCATCTAACATTTTGAATTGTTGGCAATATAAATCATACAAGGCAAGTTCTCCAAGTTCAATAACACACTTTGCAATTAAAGACGTCATTTATAAAGGATCTTGTTATTCGGACAGTGAGCTTGAAGGGGGTCAAGAGGACATGCCAGGGTTTGTGGAAGGCACAACTCTTATAAACAAATTATTTAGATATATGTTTCTTAGTTGAAATTTCATATTTTGTTGTGATAGATGTCATATTTCCAAGGACTATTAGAGTTCTCATTTGAAGCAAATTCTTAAATTCTACTAAAGGAAGTGCATATATAAACTATTTAGGATTAAAGTTAGCAAACCATTAGAGTCATTGTAATCTTATCTTAAACTCTCTCATCAATAGTTTTGTTACCGCGAAAATGTATCCCAATTAAGAATGAATCTTATAAATCTTGTGTGCCTTCTTTTTTGTGTGATCTTTCTTTTTCTTATCTAACATCCGCAACATGAATAAATTGTCGTTAAATAATTTGAATCAAATTTATTTGGCTTATTACATGTATGCAATGCTTCAAATGTTCCTTTACCCTTTTCAAAAGTTATGCGAGTGGAAAAGGATTTTATGGAATTTGTCGATTTAAGTAGTGGTTGAGATTGATATATTGCCACTAAAGGATAAGGAGACAAACAAAGAATAACTCCCAATCCAAATCGATTTAATTTGAGATCCAAATTATCGACAAATTAATTATGGGCAAAATGATGAAATCAGAAATAAAATAAACGGAATGCTGAGAGAATCATTAAGTGGAGAGGTTGAAATCTTAATTCTTTCTTGAAAATTGAGAAAGTCTTTTCATTTATTAGTATTAGGTAACATGAACTTATATAATTGAAAATAAAACATAAAAAGTGAAATATTGAAACATAAATTTCATGAGATAATATTCCTAATCAAGATTAAATAGAAGCACGTCTACACAAGTTCTTACTATGCTTTAATATCTCTCGTGCCACCATAACCATTGCCTGAGCTCATAAATTGACCCAAAAATGATATCTTCTTTCCAATTCAAATTCTTTAAAAGTTTACTTAATTAGGGATAGCAAGATAAAAAAATGTGTCAATTTTACTATTAACTATGTTTTCGTCCCTCTCTTTCTCTCTTTATTTTGTTTCCCTAATACGTAACACTATGAAAAATGATGTTTTCGTAGTAGAATTTTTGTCCATAAATATAGAAAAAATTGATCATAAATCAATATTTATAGTGGAATTTATGTCCAACTTTGAACGTTTGAAAAAATTCTTCTCGCAGTTAAAATTGCAGCAAAAATAACATTTTGTTTCAAGTTACAGCTAAAATTTTCATTTCAATTGGAGACAAAAGAATCGGGCTATATATCCGCTATAAATATTATTATAAATAAATAAATATATACATATTGAATAAAAAATATTTTATAAATCATAAAAAAATAAATTAAAAATGAATCATTCTTATCTTATTCATCATTATTGTGTCTTTGCCTATTCATCATTTATTTTATCAACTTTTCATATATTTTTTTCGCACGTCAAGTTTGTTCCATCTGCCTTTGCATCTCTTGTTGCATTTATCGACGTATTTCTGTAAGTCGTTATTGTTATAATTCATCTCTTTGTTTGAGTTGTTCGTCAATGCATCATTGTATCTATTTAGCTGAATAGCGACACATATTATGTGTTGATCATAGATCAGAATAAGTAGATGATTCAAATTCAAACACACGATTTTCATTTGTGTCGACGTGTTCCCCCTCTAAAGTTCTCGATCAGATTAACTTTGTTTATCTTCCTATTGTATAGTTTGAGATACATGCTCAACTTGTTTGATCTTAAATTTTTTTTTAAATATGAATAATTTAGCAATAAAATCAAATTATTAATAAAATGTTAGGTTATATATTATCTTATGTATGTCGTCTTTGCAAATTGTGAAATTCATCTGTTGTGGCTAAAAAATTTCATTTTTTTTTGTCGATTTTCGACCCAATTTCATTTCTTGAATTACATTTTAGCAACAACTATGTAAT
The DNA here is from genome assembly GCA_001647135.1 of Pontederia paniculata. Taxonomy (NCBI): domain Eukaryota; kingdom Viridiplantae; phylum Streptophyta; class Magnoliopsida; order Commelinales; family Pontederiaceae; genus Pontederia; species Pontederia paniculata. Next base: position 3,356 of record LTAE01008694.1, on the reverse strand, counting down.
AAAAGATATTTAAATACAACACGATAAATTTTAATATATTATTTTTTGGGCAGTAGTAGTTCCACCAACAAGTAGATAAGCGTCTATGCTTTCACATTTTCACGTTTACTTTTATACACCTCAATGGCCCATTTAGCAAGTAACACAATCCATCTACTAAAAGAGAATATAACTTTTTCAAACACCTGATGTTGAAGATTTTTCACATAAATTTGATATTTTTGACATCCCACTAAACATCAAGATTCAAAAATTGAATCCTTAAAATACAAATATAATTATTCAATTATGTCAAATAATAAAACAAACTGAAATTCTTTAAACTATACTTGTCTAGTGGCATTAGGTAATTCTTTTCAAGAAAGTCACGACTGATTGTACCTTTACCTAATTACTTTAGTAAAAAGAGCGACGACAAATTCGAAAGGCACAAATTTACAAATTAAAATACTAAAACTACATATTGAAATAAATTTATAATAGAAATTCTTAATTCTTGTTTAACTCTGTGAAATAACCATCAGTTGTAAATATGATTTAAATTGTTGATTCATTGTACCAATTCGTATTTTGAACATAATCCGGTAGTTGTATTGGTACGTCAGCAATATCATGTGATGAAGTATCTTCCAATAAGTCATCTTTAGAACTCACTTTAGAATGAGTCAATGGACGTATTTATAATATTCAAATACTTGTTAATGATTTTTTTTTTTCAATCTCTTTCCTACGAGGAGCAGGTGAGCAATTTTTTTTCCTTATTTTTCTCTTTTTTTCTTTTCTAAAAGTTGATAACATTTGACAAAAGAAACAATGTGAAATATTCAAATACATAGTAAAAATATTAATTTCCTAAATTAGTCACAATAACATAAAAAAATGAAGTGTGTTGTCTTGAGAAGTCTGCACCTGATACTTTTGATGATTACAAATTAAAAAGAGGACGTAGTGCAGCCAACGGTAAAAAAAATTATGAAGGAACTATAAGTTGAATATAATATTTTCCATCAATATAATCAACAAGACGTCCAACTGACACTAATCAGATGCCCAATAACGAATAGAGCAAATACACTAAGTGAATGATCTCAATCAGGTGCTAGTTAGTCAGTTCTCAATCAGGCATCCAATCAGACACTCGATTGACACCAAAACACTCAAGTACTTGAAGAACTTTAATTGGATGTCCAGTCAATTCCTAATTAGACATTTGACCATCATATGGACCAAGAGACTTTTGTATCATCTCAACATGGCACTTGACCGAACTCCAATTAGATGAATGATTGGCACTAGCAATTGAAAACTTAAATGAAGGAAACAAACGCTACATGAAATCTCTACTATACAAATTTATAAGATCCAATAGTAGAAATATTTGAATGAGATTCACATAAGAAATTGATTTGAAAATCAAGTCAAGAGTTTCAAATCATGTTACAGATTTTTTAAAGCTCAAATAGCAAATATATTAAATGAGATAAATAAGGAGATTGATTTGAAAATCAAAGCAGAGATTTCAAATCACTCAATGCATTTTTGGAATCTCAAATATCAAAAGTTTTGAATGAGATTCATAAAAGAATTTGATTTGAAAATCAAATCAAGAATTTCAATTCAATATACTTTTGGACTCTTCCACTGCCACATCTAAAGAATATAAATATAGAGAGCTAATTAGAAGAATCCAATAAGGAGAACAATCGGTTAAAACCTTTAAGACTGCATCAAGAAAATTTAGCACTCTATTTAAATTCTTTAATTTTGTGAAAGAAAAAGTTTAAGAGAAAAGAGAAAAAATCTTTATCTTTTGTATTGATAGCTCAAGTGTAAGAGAGATGTGTCTTTATTTCTCAAGTAGAGGAAACGGTCGCCCGAATTCATAATGAAGATGTTCTAATGGATATCCGAGATTCTCAAGCTAAAAAAATTGGAGCAGGGATGCAGGTCAAGAGTTGAGTTGAAACTCATCAATAACTTACTATATCTTGTAATTGGCCTCTGTTGGGAATATAGAGGGTGAGGGATCGACCAAGAATCAAAACAACGAATAAAATGAGAAAGAAAGATTGACACACAGATTTTAACGTGGTAAAACCCTCTTGATCAATGTGAACAAGAGGGAAACATCAACGGGCAAAGGAGGCCGCTACCAAAGAGTTTTCACTATGTCAGAAGAAAAGAGTACATCATAAAACCCTAACCCATATTTATAAGGGTCTAACGGCCCAAGCCCTCCGCTACCGCCACAAATTCTCTTTTTTCTCTCTCTCAATTTTTTTTTCAATTTTGAGTACAGAGTATAATATTTCAAGTCACAATAACAGCCTCTTTATCTATTATTCTTGCTTTGTATTTAAAATTAATTGCAATTAATTGTGCTTGCTTACATATTACTAATTTTTGAAAAGGTTTTCATATACGAATTCAACTCCGTTTTTTTGTTGCTTTATGTCTCAACAAAGTGATGTTGTATTTCATCTTTATGTAAAGATTGAGGCAAATGATATTCATAAATAAGAAATCAATTCCTAATGTTTGAATGCTCTTTTAAACAACAAAAAATAATTTGAAAACACAAAATATTATTATAGCTTTCAAACAAAGAAAATGACAATATTAATATACACTCACGGGTGAAGAGATCGAATGATTTACAAATTTCATTGGATGAGGATGAGAGGTTAATCATAAATTAACTTTTCATATAAACACTGTTGACATATTTAACTTGATTGATATGATTAGCTTCCTTACCTTATTAGGTTCTCCTTAATTTTATTTGTTAACTTATTTAACTTCCTGCCTTATTATGTATTAAACCCTAGGAGTCATCTTCTCTATATAAAGGAGACTCCAGGGGATTGAGGAAAACTGAATATATATAAAAATTCTTCCTGTTTTCCACATGGTATCAGAGCGACGATCCTAGATCGGAGTTCGATATCCCACCATTTTTTCCCAATGCCTCTCCACTCTCAAGCCTTAGCAAATGATGTCATCCTAGCTCTTCCTCAATTCAGCCCAGCAGCCTCGGGAATGTGATAGTGCATGCCCATGCGACAAGTTCCTCGTGGCTGCATATGTAGAACTCCTCGTGGTTCATATTTAGAACTCCTCGTGGTTCTATTTGGATACTTGTGATTACTTTATGGATCTTGCAGTGGCTTTGTGATCACAAGGTGATATTTCAGGCCCTTCCACGTCTTTGGTATATATATTTGCCCGAGTTCCATGGAAAACAAATTATCTGGTCAATCTTTCTTACTACCGGGTACATCTATTAAATTAAAAGGGGCTGAAAACTATGTTCTCTGGTCTCGGGCATTCAAGGTATTTGTTGGTGGTCAAAAGAA
>LTAE01008693.1:0-20037 GCA_001647135.1 Pontederia paniculata | reverse complement strand
AAATTCTTATTTGTTCTTTGACTAATTATTCTTATTGTGTGCTATCACTAATTACTACTGCAATCAATATTATTTCACAACTTATTTTTTGCATTTTCGAATAATCGGTATTAAAATATATTAAATTTTTAAAAAATGGAAATTTGGTCGGGTGATCCGTGAAACCGATCCGATCCAACCCGAAGTTGGTCGGTTCGGATTGGATCGGATCCACGTATCCAATCCACTTCGACCCGACCCGACCCTACCCGACCAAATATGGTTGGGTTGGGTCGGGTCGGGTTGAAGGTCGGGTCGGGCCCAACCCGACCCGTGAATAGGCCTAATGACCTGAACTTTTATGTATCTTTTTATTAATTTGAACCAATTTGTTCTTGATAAAATTTTTATATTACTTTAAAATTAAAATATATTAAAAAATTATATTTTATATCCTTTAAAATCATTACAAATCTTAAACAAATATATTTCTTTCTTTTTCTAAAATATAATTGATGTTAAATATTATAAAAAATAATTAAAAATATATGAAAAAATTCAATCGGATAAACCTATGACCCGATCCGATGGAGATCGGGTTGGATAGGATTCGATGACTAACTTGTCATCAACCCGACTCAACCCAATTCGAACGAAATCAATCAGGTTGGGTCGGAGTTGGGTTCGGATCGGGTCAAACCCGACCAGTGAACACCCCTAATTGTAACACCTCTTGTGTTTTGAAGAAGTTGCTTCTCTTTCAAATATTGTACAAGTAAATGAAATACATGAACATCCATACGAAATTCTCTTCTACAATGATCCTCATGACCTTCCAAAATTTCCTTTACATAAGAGGCTCCTGTCAAAGTAGAAGTATGAACTGACCTTCTTGGTGCTTCTCGATCACTAAACAAGGGAAATATGATGGATATGAACTTGTCGTCATTTTCATTAATTCTTCGCCGCCATTGATCTAAATCCATGGGTAAGAAAGAATTTTTAAGAGGACATAAATGAATTGAAGTAAAAATATAAATGTGAAGGACAATTTTTTGAAGGAAATAGAATGAATAAGGTAGAAGAAGAGGAGGAGGTTTTATAGCACCTCCTCCCCACTCCTCAATGGTCATTTTTTCCAACGATCACAAACTTTTTAAATAAGACAAATTTATCATCTATAACGATCAAAGGCAAAATTGATTTTTAAATTAAAATGACTAATTTGTCACAATTTTTTATGTTTAATGATCGTTAAGATTTATTTACTATTTTGCAATTTAATTAAAATTTTATTAATAGTAATCATGTATTTAATATATTTATATTTTATGAATTTATTTACAAATATAAAAACCATATTTAAAATTATTTTATAAAGTTTTATATGTCATTGAAAAATTTCCCACACTTGTAGAGTCAAACACTTTATAATTGAAAGTTTTCCATAGATATAAAAACATGGGAAGTCACTTTTCAACAAGTAGCTTCCTTGGGAAATTAAAATTCTTAGGATAATTTTCTTAAGTTGCCAAACAGACCTTAAGACTATTTCCTCAATTGATAATTGAGTGAAGGCATATATATGCGGCAACATGAAAATTTTCAAGTGATAGGTTAGGAGAATAAGATGTATAAATTGAGAAAGTCACTTTATAACTTAAAAATTATCTCGTCAATGATACTTGAAGTTCTGTAGGATGATAGTCCAATTTGAATTCAAATCGAACAAATTGTAGTGTACATTAAGAATAGTGAGAGTACTTTTGTGATATTACCAATATATGTGAATCATATTTTGCTAACTAGAAATGATGCCATGATGCTCGACGAGGTAAAAGTTAAGTTAAGCAAGAAGTTTGAAATAAAAAACATAGGGGGAAACATATTGCATACTTGACATTCAAATTATATGTGTCAAAAGCTCAAGGACATTGAGATTAATTCAGGAACATTGTATAAATAAGATAGTAAATAGATTTGGGATGCAGAATTATAGTTCAACGCCTACAATACTTGTGATTGGGAAAAAATAGTTAAAATTAGGGTCTTAATATAGGAAAATTTTGTTAGAGGAACCCTATGAACAAGCGGTAGAAGTTTAATGAATGTGATGCTATGTACTAGGTATGATTTATTTTTTATTGTAAGCCTACTAACTATATTTCAAAATAATATTGGAAAGACACAACATGAGACAATAAAGATGACACTTCGATATATGAAAGGAATTGTATATTTGATATTGACATATTCAACGAATACACTTGAAGTTGTGAGTTATTCAAACTCAATGTGGTACGAGTTTTAATTTTTCAAACTCGATCTATTCGATGACCCAACTATTTTTCTATTTTTATTTGAAATTGAACCAATTTGATTTACTTTATAATTAAAAATTATTTTAAACTTAAAATATATTTTAAAAAAAATACTTCATGTATTTGAAAATTAATTTAAATATTAAGAAAATTTGGTTTTTATTTTTTTAAAATATATTAATATTAAATATTACAAAAAAGGAAGGTAAAAAGAAAATTTTAGTTAGGTAACATGATGCCCGACATCGGCCTGATAAAACCCTAACCACATTGGATTGGGTTGGATCGAATCCAAGGATCCCATTGTCTTCAATATGAGCTGACTAAAATACATCAGGTTGAATTGGATTTGGGGTGAAGTTCCCTTTTCTCTGGCGAAATTTGAGAAATTGGTCTCCAATTGAAATGAAAGAACATCTTTAGATGCTCAAATGTTTGTCTAACAAAATTTGACAAATTCGATAAAAATGAAAATACATCTTTTAGAAAAATGGACACCAAATGTGCTTGGGGTGTAGACAAATAGTATTAAAGAGGTTCTATAGAAATCATCACTAACAACACATTATCAATCTTTTGCGCAATCTTTATATCACATGAGATATAAAGCTATGCTAATAATTGATATCTTTGTTCGTACATACATTGATTTATTAATGCATTTTTAAGTCTATTGGTAAATTATTGGGTTATGCCAATGGTATGTTTAGCAATGTCAATATTCCTTAGCCATTGGTGAAGTTGATGGTTGACAAATAACATATTTTGAATTAAGCATCAAAATAGTTGATATCTATGCTAAGAATTTTTTTAAGTTGTTAATACATGCATATCAGTCCTAACTTTTTTTTGAAGTTATACCAATGATGTAGTCCATTAGTAATGACATAAATTTACTAACGATTTCTCTTTCAATAGTAAAAGTTGGGCTATACCAACAATTAGTTCTGACAATACTAATACTTTTTTTTATATTTGTTAGTAAAAATATCAATTGGTAATTTTCATTTTTCATTTTCTTGTAGTGTTCAATATGCTAATTTAATTATTATAGTTATCAATATGCTAAAGAAAACCTTAAGTCTTAATCATTAGCAATTATTTTGTTTATTTATTAGTAACTTGAATCATTTATAACGCCTCTAGAGGTGCCCTCCTAGTGGCGCTATGATATTTATACATTCTCTAATTATGAGGTTGACTATTTGATTACTCACGTATAATGCAAAAAATACATAAAATTTAAAATATAAAAAATCATTCATAAAATGTAAAAGAATTAAATCTTATATAAACATTCCAAGTCTCCTAACATGCTAAAACATTACTAGACACAAATCATAAAGTCTTGCAACTTAATAAGATCTTAAAAAGAGAAACACTTATCTATAGATCGCAACCATGTGTAAGTTCATTCACACAAACATTAGCGCACATCAACTACCTACAAGATCCGATACATGGGAGGTAATTTTCTCGTGAACTCTAAATCCTAATATGTAAGACAACAATGAAATATGAAATTTAAACATGAAATAAGTTAAGATTGTATATATAAAATCATAACCAATAATCTTAAACCTTTTATACAATGCAACATACTATTTTATGCATTATCAATACTTTGATCTCAATACTCTTCATTCGATACTCCTCTTCAATGTGTTTGCTTCTTTTTTTATCCAATACTTTGATTCAATACTTTAATTCAATATAATGCTCTGATTAATACAAAATGCATTGATTACAATGTGTTTAATATTTCTATTTTATCTTATTAATGACTTTGAGCTGACTTTGCAATGACTTTCAAAAAGTGTTCATGAGAATTTAGGTATGCCATAACAATAGGTATGGTGCAGAAATTATGAAAAAGATCACAAGGGAGATGATACACGTGAATCATCTTTATTGTACAATCAAGATCAAACTATACAACAAGAACTAACTAACTTTGTTACGACTATATTTTTAGTCCCGAACAATGCAATAATCTCGAAATTATGCAATGATTTTCAAAATTTTGTATACATGACGATCATTATCTTTTTATTATCTTTTCTTGTTTAGAGTACTTATCTTTTATCCAACATTAGTCCTTATCACAATATAGGATTTAAGAACAATTCATCACTTATGGTTCACAAAAGGATAAGAAAAAATATGTATTATACATCTCACTAACATGGGTCGTGTTGGAGTTGAACATAAACTTTGTTGGAGTTGAACATGGACCGTGTTCAGTAGCATGACTTGAACTGATCTACGTTGCAATGTAACTCTTGTTGACGCGGTTTGTGTTAGTAACATGGAAAATGAAATATCAATACATAGATAAAACATGGGGTACAATCAATGGGTTCTAGGTTACAGAGAATGTGTTCTAACATCTAATAATCTAACTAGAACAATATAGAGAAAGATATTTAAGGTGCCACGGATAACTTATTGTGTGATCCCTAACCGTATCTTTCAATTGATGGGGTTCTACGGACATGGATAATATTCGATGCAGATACAATCCTTGTCCGATCATTCATAGTCGGAATTTCTCTATTTTTTAATGATCTACACCTAGGTTTTCATGTATAAATCTTCATGCAGTTATACGAACCAAAATAAAACAAGGATCTAACAAGAGATTAGAAGTACATACAACCTCGTGAACTATTATAATTCAAGAATCAAAACCTAGTGTGCATTAATTTATCAAGAAAATCATATCTAGAAGGAATCTGCCTAGGAACATACACTTTTTGTCGGACAATTTGATCTTCACGAACAAAAAAGTGTGTCCCCTTCATTCCTCCTTTGTCGATGATGTTGTTGTTCTCCTTCAGCTTCTCTTGTCGTGATTTCGATATTAGAATCTAGAGGAGAGATCTAAGATCAAAATAGGAAAAAAATAAGTTCTTACCTCTTCATTAAGAAAGAGAGAAAGAGGAAGAGAAATCTCTATGATGGCTAAGAGGAGAGAAATAATGTGTTTTAGGGAGTTTATTAAGTTCCTTAGGGGTCATTTGGCGCATTCCCAATTTTTGTTAATCAGTAATTTAAATCACCACTAAAATAGATTACCACTTTATAAATTACCGATAATATTATATATAGCGTTTGGTAAATATTTAAAACATGAATTATAACTTAAATTATAAAATAAAAAAATTACTAAAATACCCTCCAAAATTGTTGAATTAAAATAAATATAAACAAAAATAAAATATGAAAAAGGTGAGGTCAAAATATGATTTTATCAATCATTCGTAAAATATTTAAAAAAACTTAGAAGATAATGTTGAACACTATTATTTTGTAATAAAATATAAATATTTTTAAAGTTCGGTTGAAGAGATAATTTTGTCAAAATGCATGTCATCTTGCTGGTAATCTGAAAAGACACCTCCCATGAGTGTTATCTTCATTACCAGTGAGGTTGTAATTTAGATTATCAGAGAAGTAAAAATCACCGATAATCTGTTGCAGCCAAACTTGGTAATATAGTGGGCCCTGAAAATTTTAAATTAAATAACCGATAATCTATCTGGATTACCTCATACCAAACGCCCCCTTAGAGGTTTATACAAGGGAGCCTAGGTTTGGGAGTAAGCTAAAACATTATTAAAATTTTAGAATCCAACCCAACTCAACCTCGGATTTCTTTCAACTGCAACATAGCCCGTGTCCAAGTCCATGTTGTGCTTCCATTTTGGCTTAGGCATTTTATTTTTTTAGTAAAAAAGACTCAAATACCTAATTAAGAAAAACAAATAATGTAAGAGACCATTTTAACATTTTGTACTATGTAACATGAAAAAAAATTTCTTTTAATCCATCAAAAAGTTTGTTGATGCTTTTTTTTGTATTGTTATGCTTGATCGATATGACCATGGTATTAAATCAACAACTCAAGCACTAACACGATTAAAGGGAAAACATGTAATGGTTAAGACATAGAGTAATTTACAGAATTTTATTTAATTGTTTCAAACTAAAATTTTATTTTATAAGTAATCGATCTATCAACTATATAAAAATAGTTTCTTTTACCTATTATTTTCATTTTTGTTGTTATAATCACATATTATATTTTCATCTATTGTTATTAATGTAATTGCACATAAGAAATTAATAAGAAAAAATATATTTTTCAATTCACAATTTTTTTATGTTAATGATTTTTTAACTTTTGTCTAGCTCGCTTACGATGATTGAGTTAATGTGATTGTCACATCAAAATAAAACATATGACCAATAATTTTACAAATTATATTAAGGTGGTTTTAATAATTAATATTTTAATTAGGTTTGTTAACTAATTTCTTTCTTGATGGAAGAAATATTATAAATAAATTTTATGGATCATAACTAAAGTAATGTTGACAACGAATCTATAAAAAACTTCTCATTCAACCTAGTAAAACTTATATTTATGTGTTTATTATATATTGGCTATGGCTAAAGGCTCAAGTGCTCATCATATTTATATGCTTTCATAATTCTGTTATATGATTTATTATGTTTATTCTAGTATCAAACTCACTATGTCTTTCTCTAGCATTTTTTTGTTAGTTTCTAATTTATGAGTATATATGCACATATAGTGCATAATATAAGCTCATGTTCATTTTTGATAAAAGACATGAAATTTTTTATGACACTTATTTGCAATTTTTTTAAAAGTTTATATATTATTATAAATTCTATTAGTTAACATTTTTAATATGATACTAAGAAGTATATTCTTTTGCACTTATTGAATTATGAATTTATCATAATTCATAATTTTTAACAAATATTATTTTTTGAAGATATTGTTCATACATTCTTATGTTGTATGAAACTATATGTACATCTTTCTAGAAACATATTGTTTTGCATTATAAAAAAATATTAAATTTATCTCACTTGTATGCTTTTGCAAAACATTTGTTTTTGAGAAATATCATCCTTATATTATTAAGTTATCATATTTATGACTATTATTCTATTGGTCAATATATGATACATTGATGTTATTTTTATGTTGGATTATGTAATTAACGTGTACTGTTTGTTGTTAGTCTCATGTCGATTATCATTTTTTATTATATGGAGCAAACTAATATATTTTCTTATATAGATATTATTTTGGATTGATAAATAATATGAATTTATCATACTTTTTTAACGAGACAAAAAATTTGATTTGAAAGAATATTTATTTATGAGACTATATATTAATTCTTTCAAAGTCATAGCACTTTCTTGATGCAAATTTTTATTTGGAAAATATTATATTATGACTCTACAAGTTATTCTTTTCATAATCATATTATTTTACTTATGTCAAAAATATAAATTCGTCGTAGTTTTGAAAGAAGATAATACATAAAATATTAAATTAATGTGTTATTGTATAACAAAACTTAATACATGTGTTCTAATTTGGTATAAAAGATATTTGAGTACCTTATTATATTTGCTTATTATAAAATTTCTATAGGTTATAATTGATTTTATGTATAATTTTTAAATATTATGAATTTTGTGAAATCAAATTATTTTACATGTATAAATAAATTTCATTTTATTTTAAGGCCAAGATAACTAGGTTTAACTCGAAGATTATTGGGTGTGATTATTTAATAGCTATATAAAAATTTTCCAAATTGTCAAATTCATTGTAATAAGAGTGTAGACACTATTTTTTTTCATATATTAAATATTAATTAGGTGACGCATATTTTTGTGGGTCTTTGTATATTTTCTTATGATGTTATGTGTTATGTGATCAATATATTTGAATAATTAAAAAATAGTCATACCATCCTTACTTATATGATTATACATTTGTAATTGTATGATTATGCAAATTACATTTCATATATGACATTAAATTTTAATTGAACATAAAAATATATTAACTTTACCCTATATGAATGTTAATAATGCTTTTATATTAATTAGAGTAGAAGAATACTATTATTATTTTTTCAATATTATTAATTGATTTCTTAATTTGTTTATTTTTTCCACCATAAAAGTTATTTTTAGGGTAGAAAGTCAGTTTTTTTACCATAAAAGTTAAAACATGGAATAATTGCATAATAAATTTCTTATCCCAAGTAGATTTTAGTGACTCATAAATTCATCTATATATTTTGACATGTTATAATTGTGTTTTCAAATCTTTACTCAGAAGTAGATTTTAGTGTACATAATTTATATTTTGAAATGAATTACATTGGTAAATAAATCTCATGTATACAGATTTTTATGTGCCTATGTATATGTGTTTTCTGTATGCATGATTTTACAACATTGTAACATATGAAAATGTTTTAGTAATTTATTATTTTAATTATGATTTATTCATTTATTTTTTTAAAAATTATATTGTTCATCACTTTATATATCATAGAATTAGTCAGAACAAAATTATCTTTTTGATGTTGATGATATTTTTGCTTTTAATGCATAAAGTGAAATAAATTTCATCGATAAAAGAAATATTCATTACTTGTGATGCATATTAGGAAAAGTAAGTTTTTGAAATAAATGATCAAAGAGGAAACATATTCTTATCTTTGTATTTGTTTGTGATGCATATAAACAGTAATTTTTTGAAATAAATGATCAAAGAGGAAATATATTTTTATCTTTGTACTTGTTTATAAAAGGAGTTATAATTTATATCGATGTGACATTATATTTGGTTGAAAACAAGTTTTAAGTTTATCTCTAAATCATTAAGGATGTGATAATTTAATACTCCATTGTTAGCTAAGTTTATAAATTTAAAAGTCAAAATAATATATTGATGCCATGAAGTGCTTAATCTATTAAGGAGTACGTTAAATCTAAGTGTTCATATATAGAACAAATAATTGTATTGAAAATTTATTATACTTTCTTTAACGAAAGACATGTCATTACATTATTAAATATTTGCTATACTAATATATTTAAGAATATTTTCGCATAACAAAGTATTAGGTCAAATGGGAGAATGCTAGAATTTGATCATATATATGTTGCATATTCATAATATATATGCATTATAAAATTTATGTTATGAAAAGTAGTTTTATATATTACATTAAGGTGATTTTTGTAACTATTATATTATGTAATTTTGTTAATTAACTTTTTTCTTGATAGGATGAATACTATAAATATATCTTCTGAGTACCTAATTCAAAGAAATCTTGACAACAAATTATCATAACGTTGAATTATCTATTATTTAAAAGAACTTCATAAAAAAGTTTGCACGTAGTCTAATCTAACTTATATTATATAAATGTTTTATATAAGCTATGGAAACTCAAGTGCTTATGCAATTCTATTATATAATTTATGAATATCTTAGCAAGGTTCTAAGCAGTCACGTTTTAATAAACACACAGCACTAAACATAAGGCAAGTGAATTGTGGGAGGAAATAAAAATAAGAAAAGATAAAAAAACGTAATAGATGTAACATTTCAAAAATACATCAAGGCTGTTGTCTTGGCAGAAAATTATTATCCAAAACAAAATTAAGAAATAATCAACTTTATGCTTAAATGAAACTTGGGAAATGGAATTTATGAGGCAATTCCTTCCGTTTGTGGGGAAAAATGAGGCAGGCAGGTGGTGTATTCTGAACTACAGGCCCTGTTCAATGAGGTAGTCACCCAGCCTCTCCACAACCATGTTGCACTGTCCTGGAGTCATTGGTTCTTCATAAAGCCCAAAGATCATTGCTTGGTTAGTTTTCTTCACAGTGACTCCTCCTGATCCCTGCAAGCACAAGGGATTAAAAACTTAGATTTCAATGCCAGATTGTAGTCCACTCAATTACAAGTTAGCATCTGTATGTGAAGGAAGATCCAATGGCAGAATCCAATAGATTAATATCAGGAGGATAGTTTTCACTCTTTGAAGGAAATCATAGGTATTAGGACATAAGAAGCTACAAACATATTATTCCCATATGTTAGTGAAAGATATATAATTTATTCCTTGAACGAAAACCTCAAGCCAAGAGAAGCTTCAGGATAGGCAATTTCAATGCAAAGCAAAACTGGAAGGTACATAAATAATGAGATAAATCTGTGTATATACAAAGAGAGCAAGCAGAAAATCCTTATCAAGGCAAAATGAGAGAATCTGTGCAACGAAATATACAATGATATCAATCAAACTTCAGTGATTCTCAAGGTATTTTGAGACAGAAGTCTCTAAATCATAGGCCAATCTGTAATGAACGCCAAAGGTAAAATGGTTCCAGTCTTTTGCAACTATATATCAACAAGATGGAAGGCGGGCAAGCAAATACATTCAGTAATACATAAAAATATATAAAAACCCGTAATTGTACGAGGCTACAATGAGAATGTGTTAAATATGTTAGCAAAGATAATGTTTACCTTCTTTCCACGAATAACAGCACCAGGTTCTCCTTGGATTACCATATATTTTGTAGATCCAAGATGTAAGCCAATAGGGGCAAGTGAACCCGGTTCATTGAAATCATTCACTATGTTAGTCATTTCTTCAGGCTTAAACTGCAAAATGACAATTTGAAAAAGAGATTAAAAGGACTAGAGTCTGAAGCAACAATCTGCATAGCAACAACAAATATCGGAAAACATTGTGAGATAGAAGAAACAATCTTATAGATCTAAACCTTCCAGCGGGGAGCATTAAAGTGCAAAAAATTTAGTAGATAACAATGTTCGAGGATCTATAACTTTACAGAAAAGTAACATTATATGAAATCTCAATTACGTGAAAATATTGTAGTGTCTGCAGATGAGTCTGTTTACAACATAAACCAGACATATCCAAACTGCAGATATTTGAGGACATGGCTTCAGTAATTTAGAACATGATGACACTAATTGAACTCTAACTGCTTACTATGAAAGATAATGGATAATTAGTCCCGCAATATGAGATTAATTGCAAGACGGAAGTGGACGTGAGATCACTGGACACTATCAGGCCACAGTTTCGTCTAGTTTCGTTTCAAAATTATCTTTTCTTTTTCACGGAGTTATATCATCCTGATTCGTAGCTTGAATAGATAGTGGAATGATGTTGATGAAACATGTCATTTCCCCATTGGAAAAGATGCACCATGCCGGACGTCCAGATATCTCCGATGCTTCCATTTATCGAATCATTTAATATCCTGGTCTCCTTTTTCTCCGGCAATTCCCATAGCACAACTCACCAACCTCCACCTGTTGGTTCTCCTTTAGACATCTTATATTTTTGGTATCACTTGTCATTTTAAACGTTGTTGCACATTCTAATGGAATCGTTTCGATCCCTTGAACCTGGTTCGATCTGCATTTCCTCGAAATAAATACATATGACGGCGAAAGTAGAAACTACACCATTGACCTCGAATCCAATCACTTTGTTGACAGGATCGCAATCAAAGAACTTAACGCGCAAAACTTATCAAAAAACACGCATCAAATAATGAGGATCAGATCAATGCGAAACGCAGCAGAAACGCCGAGAACCGATCAACGCACCATGGGCACGCATATGAGAGACGAACGACGAGGGGAAGGGCGCGAAGGTAATACATACCTGAGGGAAGGATGCGCTCTGCGCCCAGACGCTGCCGTCCTGTCCGATGATCGCCGCCGACGTCAGATGCTGCCCGTCGATCTCGCACATCAAGTGCTCGTCGACGTACGTTTGCCACGACATCTTTCTCTGCTGGTCTTTCCTTTTGTTTCTGCCGAGAGCTCTGTTCGCTGCTGCTGCTGCTGCTGCTGCTGCGTGCACTCGACGCCTCGTTCAAATTTTTTGGGTTCGGATCGGAAGAGAGCGGAAATAAATAGGGGAGCGCGGATCCACTCGACCACTCGTTCAAACCCGATTGGAGAAGTGCCCTTTAAGTCCGCCTTTATTAGAGGCGATTTCTCATGCCGCACGTTTCCTGCTTGCCCACGGATTTCACTATAATTACCGATCGGCCCCTCACGTCGTGGACAGATGTGAGGCTTATAAATATGGTCGGCCCGCTTTGTGCTTGACGCTATTTTTTTTGGCATCGGACGGTGGGGATTTGGTCCGTCGGTTGGCGTAAGAGCCACGCATCACCACCGTTGTGCGCCGTGGCAGCGGTGTGTTGCCATCACACGCAGTTTGAAATGGGACCGACGATTGAGCGCTATTGCGTTGTTTTGGGGCCTGTTTAATGGAAAGTTAAACCCTTATTTTTTTATACTTATAAAAAAAAATTCTTATTTGAACTGATATTATCTAACTTTTTTTAATTAATGAATATTAAATTTACGATAGATATCATTTTTTTCTTTTCTATTTTTTTTCCATAAATTTTATATTCAAATTATAACATTACAATAATTTCCCATCTTTTTTCTTTTTCTTTTAATTTCAGTAGTATTCGTGGTAAGATCAAAATATCAAGGTAAGGTTAGTGCAACGTTGATGCTTCGATGGCAAGCAATCATGGCATACGTAAGTAGTGGCCTTCATGAACCAATAAATTATATTAAATGATTCAGATTGTTTATTCAAATTCTTAATTAAGACTATTCTTTGTTATTTTTTGCGTTAGCACTTAGCAATAAGAAAATTAGTTTTCAATTGATCAAAAAATTCCGAACTTAATAATAGATTGTTATCACGAACGATATTTGGGAATATACTGAGTGTAATTTAAAAAAAAAAGTATATCCAGGCTGATATATGATGATTGCTACAGAATTATATCATGTAACTTATACTGAAGAGAGTGATAGTTTGGTACCAATGCATACAACTCACACAAGCTGTGCTACTTCATTGGGAGTTTATAAATTTACAAACGGTGATGCCTGAGAAACACAGCTAGGTATGATTAGGGATTATCCATTGAGCCTATAGCCACGGCCTCTGAAAGCACCAGTACCAGTACTGTTAGGCCGCACAGGGGAATTAGCTTGAACGCCCACTCTCCACCGAGCAACCAACTTATGTCTGCATCACAAAATGCTTAAGGATTTCAAAACTCAACAAAGCAAGTCATGCAGCAATGGCATGTTCACATGATTACCCTAGGAATGTGTAGATCCACTATAAGGTCTGGCAGCAATTGCTAATGAGAACAGTCCCATGCAAAAAGTGAAGAGCATAATTTAACTCATTAAAAAATAATTTCAATGTCATAGAACACATTGGAATTATCAGTCAAATATTCTAGTATAAGAAATTAGATATTTAATCAGAGTAACAAATTTCTCCATTTTCTGATCGATCTTTGATTCATTTTCCCTTTTTGCTATGGAAAAATGAGAACTTCCATTGCATAATCAAGGCTCTCTCTAGAACAAATATAAAGTCGGGACAAATATTTTTTTTGGTTCAATGAGAATGGAAGGTATCACTAGGCGTGTTGATCCGATGAACTCCGAACCAACCCTTGGATCGGTTCGGATTTTTAGTTCGATCGGATTCGTCCCGATCGGATGGAGTACAAATTGAAAAATTCCAATCCGAGTGAACTCAGCTCGACCCGACTTGATCTTTTTTTATTTTTTTAAACTAAACTAGTTTTTATTTAATTTAAAGGTTAATTTAAAATATATTATAATAAAATATTTTAAAAACTTATTTTATACTTTAAAATAAATAGTAAATATAACGACTCATACTAAATACTAAAATAAATAAAAAATGAAAAAAATTGGCAGGGTGATTCGACGACCCGACCCGATTTAATCCGATTTTGGATGGGTTGGATTAGATCGGATTCACATGTCAAAACTGGCATGAACCGACCCAAACTGATACTTTGATCGGGTCAGTTCGGATTTTTCGGATTAAGTTCAACCTGACCCTTGAACACCCCTAAATAACGGAGAAAATAACAAAAACAAAAAAACGAAGAAGAATAAGTAATAATTTTATTTGAATGAATATATTGAAGTATATTCAGCATGAACCGACCCAAATTGATACTTTGATCGGGTCAGTTCGGATTTGGATTCGGGTCAGGTTAAATCTGACCCATGAACACTCCTAAGTAACTGAGAAAAAGAAAAACTAGAAAATGATAATAACAAAAACAAAAAAAAATGAAAAAGAATAAGTAATAATTTTATTTGAACGAATATATCAAATTTATATATTTTATTAAGTAAGGCTAAGTAGAAAATATACTTTACATATTTTTCTTCTTTTCATCTAATTTTGGGACTGGAAAAAAATTGACAATCAAAAGAAATAGAGAGAAAGGGAGAGAATATAAATTGTTAACTTTCTTTTTCTTGACCTTCTCTCGTGATGAAAGTTAAAATACCCGACCACTTTAATAGTATATAGTTGATTACTCGGAACTTGTAAATGATCCATATAATAACTCCCTTGTGAGACGAGGATAAATAAATGCAATTGCATAGAATTTTTTATATTTTGATGTGCAATCAGATGCGATTATTAGATGATATAATCAAAATAGAAAGGATACACCCAAAAAGGAGTCTTCAACAAGTTTCTGCCACCAGCAAGAGGATGTAACACCGTCAAGAAGTAATAAAGATGTCCAGCAATGATGCCCATTAAGTCGGGAAAAATTGATGACCCAAAAATGACATCAAGTCCAAGCATTACCCACGGCAGATAAAATGCCTAGTGCATACAATTAAAAACATGAGCAGGGTGGGAAATAAGTTCTAAAAATAGTCAGAAGAAAGATAATCATACCTTCAGAATGACAAGGCCATAGATGTTAATCTGGGCATTTGGGACCTCTCTGCTCCAGACATAGAGAAGCATGAAAACCAACGAAATACTTACCATTACAACTTGCTGCATAGTGATGGCGGCTAATACCTAGAGAGTAATTTTTTTTTTCAGAAAAGGTCAGAATTCAAACCACTTAAACGTCTCCAAGAGAGCAATAATCATATAAGTATATAACAATATACATCAGATATAGAAAATGATATTTCAGGGAAGTAAGAATATGCATATGCATATATGCATGTATTGTGTGTATATATCTCCATGTGTGTATGCATATGTATATGTATATGAATATATGCAAGGGCAAGGGAAGTAAGGATATTAAAAGCACTAAATCACAGCTTGAAGGAACAAACTAAATCGATATAAACAACTAACCAGCAAAAAAAGTGCTCCAACTATCATCATCCATAGAAAATCTGCTGTGCGCTTATCAAAAGGTCCTCTCTCCAACTGTACACCATATCTCGCTCTGAAAAGGTAAAACTCCAAGAATCAAGTGAAATCTCCTAGACTTATATGTCACAAGAGATAGTTTAGAAATTATGAGGACTAAAGCTTGGAATGCTCTCAGGTTCTTACATCATAAGAAGACGAATTCCAAAGTTAATTGAAAACATTCCAAGGAAGAAAAAGTTGGTAAAAAGCCTCCAAACCTGCAATTCCAAACAAATTGTGAGTTTTTTTGGAAGATTCTGAAATAGCTATCAGAAGTCTCGTTGTCTGCATTGGGCAATGTATTTACAAACATGCTATGAGAATCTGAGAAAGTGAAGTGATACTTGTTAAGTCATGATATTTTGGAATCTGCATAAATTTATTTTGTCTTAACTGCATATACAGAGTATCCCCAACCAAGAAAAAGAGATGAAAGTATATTGTCATCCCGACTTAAATAATCCCATATATGCCATGACTCAAATTCCACATCAATATCCTTAAATAACCCGCCATTTTAAATTTCATTAACTCAGGTAGGAAATAGTGCACAGAGAGCACAGCTCTGCATGAGAAAAATGATAGCTCTCTCGCAAGTTGTTATATTGTAAGTTTCTAAGAAGTTCGATATGAGGGTTTCTACGCATCTAACAGATGTTTATGAAATTAGCAGGTAAGTTATCTGAGCTCGAGCTGGGGCACAGGTAAATGTCGAGGTACTTTGTAGCCATATAACAAGATTCAGAAATGCGCACATGAGCATTACAGAACTTCATCTGTAAAGGAAACAATCGCTTTTACATATTCTTCAGTAAATTCTAGTAATTGATTTATCATATCCTTGGAAAACTCAATCACAGAGTAAACAAAAATATCACTTGCAGGTCGCGGCTGCTTTCGAAATAGATATTTTTACAGTTCTTTTTCTTTCTGTACAAGTATATATCAGTGTAGGTTAATCTGGAGAATGTGCATCAAAAGTCAATTCACATCGATGCTATACTGTAAAATTGCACTACACTAATACCCACTAGATGCAGCATTATAGAAATTAAGTCTTTGGGAAGTCATCTAAAGAAAGAACACTAATAATTGTAAACCCAAAATAATAAATTCAACTATGGGTAAGAAAAGCACAGCTCACAGCACCTGAAATCGCGTGAACACCAATGGGTAGTACAGCACGATAAATTCAGGATCAAGCAACCCCAGGTGGCATGCTACGGTAGTCAACAAGCACGCAGTACCGTACGCCTTGCTTATCGGTGGAAGCGAATTATAGAACCTGGAATCAGAAATCCTCATCATAAGAACAGATTCGCAAGCATCAGGCAAACCACAAGGGCTCGAAGTCAAATGATCACCACGTACTTTTCACTAAAATAAATGAGACAAAATCACAAATTGGGCCAGTTCAATTGCATATTTAAGCATATAATTCAGTTCACTGGTCTTGAGATCAACAATCTCGTCTCGTCCATATACATTACGACGTAGAACCCTAATTAGCTCTACAGTAAAAGAACGGCTCGAATCGAATGAACAACAGGGGTTTAGGGCACAGTAAAACTGCGACAATTGGTGAGCAAATCGAAAGGGGAAACGGAAATTGGACCAACTTACTCCGCTGGAGAAGACATCGGAGACGATGAAGACGAGTTGCTTCTTCCAATTTGACGACGGATTGGATCGAAGGAGGTATCGAGAAGCAGATCAAGTTCGAGTTGGGGATCGATGGCTGCCGAATTTTGTAGTCGGAAGACGCAAAGACCTCGTCGAGTCAAAAGCAACAGCAACAGCAACGGCAACGGACAGTTCAGTCGAAGAGAAGCGCGAGGGAAAAGTGGAAAACTTACACTCGAGTCCCTGCGTCGGCACGAATTTACAGCATGGCTCCTTGCTGGACGGATAGTTACAATTTGGTCCCTCCCTCAAACTTTTAGAATTTTATGATTTGGATAATTAATCCAACCACCAAAAACATTTTTTTTAAGAAAAAAATCTATTATTTCGGATAAAGCATTTCATCAATCGAGAACTTTTATTTCGCTTAGTGAATTAATATATTTATTCAGAAATATAGTACATAAAAAAGAAATTAAAAAACTAAGTTAATAAATGATAACCTTGTGAAACTTGATTAGACATATAAAGATCAAAGAGAGATATTTGTTGGAAAAAAATCATGGTGGAGAGTGACTCATCTTGACTTGACTATTGGAATTTTGAAATCGATTTCTATCCATGAGAATTATGTACCTTTCTATTTTCATATTTTTTTTTCATTTATCAGGTCAGCTTCTTTTAATGAAAAAAGAGAGATATTTGCTTGTATAGTATTATTTGTGAAAAAATAGTCACCAAACCAAAAAACGTGTACATAAGATAATATGAAGTTAATACTATAAAAATACATAATTATGAATTTTATTTTAATTATTGGACATTTCGGATTTTTTTAAAAAAACTTTAATTGGAGCGACTATTTAACTACAGTTAGCAAAAAAAATTGTTCATTGTCTAAATAAAAATAAATTAGATAATTAGATTCAGTTTAAACACTCAGCTCGGATAATCACATAAATTTGCTCGCCTCTCTCTTGACATTTTCCTTTTTACCGTCTTTTTATGGAAAGAACAAGGAAGTTTTAAATATGAAGTGGATTATATTTAATCCAATTTATAGATGATGTGAATAATATGGCGTGCAGTAATATTTTGTTTCACATTTACAAATTTTTATTCTCAAAATCAGACATTGCCACTTGATAAAATCGTGACTTTAGGACGCTACGGACTTATATCAATGACTTTACTTTGACCAACTAATTGACCCACATAAAATAAAATCAATAATATAAACTAAAATATCTTTTTTTAATATAAAGACTAATAATCCGATACATTAGTTTCAGTAAAAAATAGACATCAATTACTAAATCAAGTAAAATACTAAGGACTCAGAAAAATATCCATATCCATCATGAGATATAACCAGGATCCTATGTCATGTGCAAAATAGATCATCACGAGTTGTATCACCATCAGCATCATCATTTCCTATTAAAGATTAGAGTGGCATGCAGAATTAAATTCGCAGGAGAAAATTCATGAATTGTAATACTCAGTAAATAAAGAACATATAGAAATGAATAATAATAAGGGTCAATAAGTGAGTAGATCAAACATTTCCTTCTTCATCTTTAGGACAGTAATAATGTGAGACATCAATACTTATCAGTTCTTTCGTTATTTCTTTTCAGTCTTTTTTTTTCAGTAACATTGACAGGAACATTAATTACACCTAACTCTCATGGTGTACATTATATCAGTCTGTTCAGGCTAAGTTCATTGTATTTCATTTCATTCATCTTGGTAACATCTTTTAATTCAATCAATAATGAGTAATTATCAAAACATGAATATTCTAGAGATCCGACATCGTGATGGCTAGCTATGCATGGGATCAACCTTAAACCCATCAGTAATCTCCATAAACAGTAGTCTCAAGGGACTCAGTAATTCCTAAAGGAACTCAATGACGCTATGGATAAATTTCTCAGTCTGTCAGGACCTTCCTCTTCGTGGTACAAATTCAAACAGAATCCATTAACATCTTTTACTCTTCATTGCCTATTATGCTAAGTTCATGTGAGAGGATAGTAACCTTACCTCAAATAAATTCACTCAATCAATCAAGCGTCACATCAGTCATTCCGTACATGGTCTGCGTCAGGTATGACACGACTCGTGTTGTTCCCGGGTTAAGCGTGTTCAAGGAAAACACAACCTTCTCTACCAAGGCATTTAGGTCAGGGAACACGAACCATGTTAAGATTAACACGGGCCATTTTTTGTTTGTCGTTTCTTCAAGGATGCAGTCGAGGTCGGAACGACGCGTGTCGAAGATGACATGGCCGACCTCTATAGGACACATACCATGTTCAGATGAACGCGGGCCATTTTTTACTTCTGTTCTTCCTCAGCAAGCACGACGTAAGCCTATGCAGCTCACGCCGGTGTGTCTCACGCCGACACCTGAGACGCGGACCGTGTCATGGAAAATACGATATGTGTTCGATTACAGTTTAACATTACATTAACCATTGCTTAAATCCAGAGAACTCTTTCATAAGAATATCATTAACAAGAAATCAATCCAGCGAAAATCAGCTTTAATCATCATTAACAATCAATTTAAAACTCAAAAATTAATCCTTCTTAATGATCCTAATTACATACCTTGGGATTTGTTCCTTTTTACCTTTCCTCGTTCCGCATGTTGTTGCTTCCTCTCCGCTCCGCATGATGCATGCATTTTCCAACATATTTTAGGACTTGCATTAGACATTATTTAGAGTCATTTTCATATAGCATGCATCTATTTCTATCTTTATTTGTTTATATTTGTTCAAGTCCAAAAACTACCCCTGTTTGGTGTTCTTTTGTAGGAAATCATATGGAAAGGTGGAAGAAGGATCAACAATTAATTGCATCGCAAATGGACATGCTCTGGAGGAAGAAATCAACATTATGCAGCCATCACGGGCCGTGACCAAGTG
>LTAE01008692.1:7371-21136 GCA_001647135.1 Pontederia paniculata | reverse complement strand
TTTCCAGTCAAATCCCTGTTGAATCTTCTTGTTCTTCTCCTCTTTACTGCTGTCTTGCGCTCCTCGGGTGTTCTCTTTCCTCTGGCATGAATCTCCAAATCATGAGGAGATGAATAATATAATAATCTTGAGAGAGAAGATCAAGGCTTACCTAGAGAGAGAGAGGAAGAGAGAGAGGGTTGAGGGAGAGAGACGGCCAGGGCAGAAAATAATGAGAGGTGGAGAGAAATAATGAGGGTTTGGGTCTTTATATAGGGGTTTGGGGTAAAAAATTTACTTAAATGCCCTTAGTCAAATTAGTCAAAATTGAATTCTAATCTAATTAGAATTTTTGGGCTTTACAATCTCATTAAGAAGATTAAAGCTATAGGATATGTAAAAAAATGAAGGTTCAAAAGTTCATCATCAGAGTGAGAAACTGGCAGCAGCTTTCGGTCTGATTGTCTTTTCCGAATAGATGCCTATCCACATTATGAAAAATCTCCATATATGCATTTGTTTGTCATCCTGTAATAAAACTGATATCTCTAGTAACTAGAAGGGAATTAATAGTGAGGGACGCTAACAGCTTTTGCCCTTTTTAAACAGGGGTCCTGCTTATGTGGGGATTACGGGTGACTGGCTGGAAGATTTTTATCCAGGTAGAAGACAAACTGGAACAGTTGATAAAGGTTAATTCCTCCTTTATGTGTTTGCTCAAATTGCATTTTATCATTTAGTTCAACAGTTACACTTTCACAACCTGGATTCCAAATGTTTCACACATTTATGTACATAATACACGACAATGAGTTTATTGAAGTGAACTTATTTCATGTCTCAGATGTTTTCTTGAGAGGGTTTCATACCTCAGAATTCTGAAGTATATAAAAAAAATGATTCGAATGTACCCATGAATACTTGAGTTCTCAATGTGCATAAACTCTTGTTTTAGTTTCTGTACTTGCTGTTTATTTCTGATGCAATTCCAATGTGCCATCGAACTTGTAGCATATCTTATCTTCTGAGGTAATAACATTCTATTTTATGTCCACGAGGCCTGTTCTAGTAATTCTGATTGCAATAATATGCCGACTTCACACCATTTGATCCTTATANGGTGAGTATTTGATCTATTTTTTTTGATATTTTGAAATAGTTCATAAGCATCAGAGATGGGCTAATGCAATATCCTACTGACACGATTCTCATTCTATATATCCAAGTAATATAGCTTGGAGTTGATCATTTGGACTACCATCTAGAAAGTAATGTACATCAGATGCTGTTTAACAGCATTTCTGTTATCATGATTCATGAGCATCAGAGATGGCCAGTGCAATATCCCACTGACACATGACTCCCATCCTATATATTCAAGTAATATAGCTTGGAGTTAATCATTTGATCATGTTATATCCTTGGACTACCATCTAGACAGTAATGTGCATCAGATGCTGTTCAACAGCATTTCTGTTATATCTTATATCTTGAACATCAGTTTGACTTTCTTTATTAAGTACAACAAAAGCATCTGTAGACATTCATAATTGGAATAACATCCACATAATACAGAATAACTCATTTATGCTTTGGATGAAGCCTCTTGGACTTAATTGATATCCCTCTTTTTCATTGTTGAAATTTCATCTGTATGAATCAACATACACTTTTTATCCACTCTAAAACAGAGATTCTTCTAAGGATATCTAACACATCCCAGAAAGTACTAATATTTGGAGCAACACAATCTCATCTGTCATTTCCTAGAACTTTTACGTTGGGGTTTCTTGTAGGCTTGAGCCACATATCTGCTACGACTCTTGTAGAAATGCTCCAGACCAGATCCTGTGCTTTTTTTGTTTGCAGCTTCTTACTTCTTGTCCCTGCTCTTGCGAGTCCATTTGCCACTAGCCACTGCGTTGCAGTTAGCCTCTGTTTTTCTCCATCCCAAGGACTCTTCTTCCCTCCAAGCCTCAGCTTAAGCCCTCCAATATGGAGACTTGTTAGCTTAAATTTTATTTCTTCATCTTGTTTGACATCATCTGAAACAATTGCTTGCAACAGGGCGATCATTGGAGTCCCCACAGCCTCATAGCTCCTTAATGGGTCTCTAAGCTGAATGACAGTTAGCATAGTAGCTTTGCTGTCTTTGCTGCACGTTTTTACCCAATCTTCAGGGGAAATGGTTGATTCCAAATGGTTGGTTGAATCACCTTTCTCAATTAGAGGGGAAACAACAAAGGTTGCTTCTTGATCTTCAATATCCGCCTGAACTTTGAGCGCATCAATTGCCACAGCTTCCATCCTCTGCAGTGAGCAGTTCAAAATTTTATCCATCGTAACCGGTCCCCGGTGTGCATTCCAGATTCCGGTCAGGATTCTCTCCCTTCTGCCTCTGTTCATTGCCATTGCCATCTTCTTAACCACAGCAACCGATCTGGCTGCACTGGAGCTTGCACCTTCCTTGTTCCTTCCATTAATGACGGCAGAAGCAACGCCCTCAAATGCTATCTGCTCAGGAGTTTTGTCTAGCAGTTCATCCATGGCCATCAGAGACAGTATCTTACCACTCAGTTCTTCAGGTCCCACTGCTGCAAACTGTTGAAACATCTCGAACCCGCCGGCATCTTTTGCATCCGGAAGGATGATCAGCCTGGAAACCTGCATTGTAATCTTCGGAGTTTCTTTCCGTGCAACTTGCACATTGAAAGGATTCATTGAAACCAGGTATCCTCCATCACTGGTTTGTACCACAGGTCCTACTCCTTTACCAAGGTCTGAGAGAAAAGCCATTTCCTCATTACTTTCTTCATATTCTTCTTCTTCTTCTTCTTCTTCTTCACTTAATTTTGAAGGACAAGTCTGATGCTCCACTACATCATGACAGGAGTTTTTGCCTTCCTCCAACTCAAGCAATTGAAGGAAGTCTCTAGTCACCATCTCCTCTTCCGCTTCTAAGATACACTTCCTAAGATCTTGACTCATCTTGACTGCGTCCATCTCATCCCCACTCATCATATGTTCAATGTCCATTTCCCAAGCAATTGAATCAAGCTCTTTTACCCTGTCATGCACCACCTCCTTGACGACCTCGCATGAAGCCGGCGCCCTTTCTGTATCTTCCTTTGGCATCTCATCTTCCTGTGGCATCTCATCATCCTCTTCTTCTTGTTCTTCATATTCTATGCCTTTCTCGACTACCTCGAACTCCGGCAGGTCGAGATCTTCTTCTTGGTCTGGCTCTTGTTTGGACTTCTGAACTGATGGAGGGCTTGAGAGACTGGAGTCTGCATCATCTTGGTTGAATAACACATACATTCCCCTCATATCCCTCACTGGACTCCCATTTGAATCAGTTGCTGCAGTTGGTTCTGATCTTGTTGTACTTGCGCTGAAAATGCTCAGAGGAGATCCCATTCGGTTCCTGGTAATTGGAAGAGCTGGACTTGCTCCCTTGTTACCAGCAGCTCTGAGAGCATCACTTTGGTTGTAGATTCCAATGCCGCCGTCTGCCATCATCTGGAATGCCACATTGAGAACCATTACACCGCCCTTGGCCTTGCCGGAGAGTTGGAAGACCTTGTGCCACTGCCGGACGCGCTGACCCTCGAAGTTCCTCTGGATGGACTCCCTGATCAGCGAGCTCAAGTCGACGGCGTGCTTGCCGAAGTCGAGCTCCGGAGCGTCGACGGCGAACGCGAAGATAACGAACGGCCGGGGCTCAAACTTGAGCGGCTTGCCCGTGCCCGCGCCGCCTGTGCAGTAGAGGTGGCACCTGATGAACAGCGTCTCCTCGAAGTCGGCAGACCCGTCGAGCACTCGCGAAGGCATGGTCTGCACGGCGCCGTCCCTCGTTTCCTTCTTGCGGAAGGCGACGGCGAGGCGGAGCCCGTTCATGGAAACCGGCAGCTGTTCGACTGTGAGCACTTCGACGGAAAACAAGCAGGCCAAGCGGTGCATGGCGATGTGCGCCAGCGCGCGGATTGGCTTCCAGTTCCACAAACCCTTCTTTTCCACGGTCTCCGCCTCCCTGCTGCCGCGATGCTCGCCCCTCGAGGGAGTGCGGCGGTGGTGCCGGCCGTCGTCGCTGTCGTCCCCGTCGGGCTCCAGCTGGGTCCTCGGCCGTAGGCGCCAAGGAGAAAGCGACAAGCGGCGGGAAGACCGACTCCGACGGTCCCTTCGAGCCGCTGCAGCTTCGTCGACGACCTGTGGCCTCGCGACGCTCGACGTGGTCGCGTTGGATGAGCGAGGCAGCACGAGGGAAGCATTCCGACGAGACGCCCCGCTCCTGTAAAGGGAGTCGCTGAGCCTCTGCAGCTCGTGTAGGATCTCCCCGTTGGAGTCCGTCCTTCCCGACTCCCCCGCCATTGTTGAGGTGAGCGAAGAACCTGCTAAAAAATTATACCTTTGGAAGGGGATACAAGAAGCCCAGAGATTTAATGCTGTTGGCAGGAGCTTAATGGCACATGGAATTGGAACTTGGAGGCTCCTAGTAACAGCTGAGAAGGGATGATGGTAGAGATGGAAAAAGATGCAAATTAAAGCACTGCCTTCTTAAACATGCGCTTAGCATCTGAAAGTGACATATGGAAGAATGCAGCAAAGCTTCTTCCAGGAGGGCACAGGAATTGCTCAAAAGGGTTTTTGATGTTGGTAGAGTTTAATTAATGGCCCATGAGCTGCCAAGCAACGGCAAGCTTTCAGCTTCTAGTCATGGCTTCTATGAATGGAGGAGAGATGAGTTGAGAAGAATGCAAGCATTGCCTTCAACAGTTTCACCTTCCTCTCGTTCCACCTACTTACCACTGGAAAGGGACAGGCAAAAGAAGAAAAAAAAAGAGGTCAGAGACTTGGAGAGTTATTATTGTTGCCACCTCTCTCTCTCTCTCTCTCTCTCTCTCTCTCTCTCTCTCTCTCTCTCTCGCTCTCTCAATCTTCTTCCTTCCGTTTGCACCAATGGTAGGGGACTCAAAAGGCAGGAAGCTGAGAGACCTGCCTTCCTTGTTCTTGAAAGCCTTGGACCATTGAGGGATGATGAGCTTCCATGTGAAGGCTACGCATGAGAAACAAAAATTTGGGAGTCGTTTGCTTTCCTGGTTGAGAGCATGTCCTTGTCTTTCATGAGCCTTGAAAGAGTGTTTTTATTATTGTAGCTCCAGTGGCACTGATTGGTGTGTGCCCCATGTGGGTGTTCCCACTTCCACCTCCATCATTTTTTTTTTCTGCAATGGAATGGGAGGAAATGCATGCAGTTAATTTGGGGATTGAAGGGTTTGAATTCAATTACTTTGGAGTTGCCAAGATGGGGTTGCATTCAAGGCTTACACATTGGGGTGTTGTTGAGGAAGTTAATGTACGCAATCAATAATGGGGTCTCCTCCGTGTTATCTCTTTCCTCCCTACGTCCATCTCATGGATTCCATTCACTATGCGTGTCCTTGAAATCTGCCATTACCTCATACACTCGTACATGCATCTTAGTGGTCGTAGGATTTATTCAAACAAGAAAAGATAGATCACCAGTTGCAGCTTGATAAGAGTGGTAAGCAATTAAGAAAAAAACTGCACCACCAATTAAAATTTCTTGCTGTGGAAGCTTATTAGAGTTCGAGTTTTAAAGAACTTTCACTGTGAATTTTAATTATGTGTACGACTTGGAGCTATATCAAAGTAGTCGAAGTGATAGTGATACTTATTTTTTAAACGATGTGATTATTATGTCGTCGCGAGATTTGATACATATATTTGATCACCGAGTTGGTAATTGAAAAAAAAATAGACCATCTGTGATCATCTGAAGAAAATTGACCGGCTATATATTATTTGTTGCAGATACTTATCCTATTTCTTTGGGCGCTTAGATCGGCTACCGACGGCTGCTGATCATTAGGGTTAGAAAAGGATGATTGATCGGGACTGTTATTTATGACTGTTCCAAGGGCTGAAAAGGTGATATGAAAGTTGTTAATAAAAAATTATCACAAACAGCTTTCTTTTACTAATTGCTTGGTTGGCAGCACAACGTTACAGACTTACAGAAATAATAATATATTATTTGTTGGTGCGAGTAAGATATTGATGCTAGTTACAGATGATTGATATCGAAGTCTACGGGGGGACACACAGGGCAACAAGATTCACGTGTGGCCTGTGGAGCCCTGGAGACCATCTTTCATTTTTCTTTTTGTTTTCCTTGTTTCCATCTAAGAACATGCTCTCAAATGGTAGTCTTGCTTAAGGATAATTATTAACAAAAAGTTGTAATTCAGTTTTATATCTAGATGTAATCTTTATATTTTATCATTCAACATGGCAACATAAACTACATGCAATTTGGTAGCACCATGAATTAAGTACTACAATTAGTATTGAAATCTGACTTTTGGGCCAGTTAAGTTGACTCTGGACCAAACAGACAATGCACATACAATTTTATCACAGTGCTTCTGCCCACTGCATACTGTAATTATGATACAAATCTTGTTATTTTAGCTCACAACAGTACGATGGTGTTGTAACTGCAATTATCTTTATGTTTGTTATTTTTGTTTCTAAGATGGATGAAAAATATAACTCAGTTGTGATGCTATTTGCTGTTGTACAAGACAGCTTGTTCATACATTGTGAAAACCTCATAACTCTGCAAACACTTTTGCAGATAGTACTGCACAAAGTCTGTTGCTTTAGGGAAGGGGAATCAAGCAGTCGGTGGCAAGAAAAGACTAGATAAACTTTTCTTTTGATCTCCTCGGCTCTACAGTGGCATTGGGCATCGTGACTACAAGCTTGAACAGAGAGGAACAAAATCTTTAATGCTTTGGGACTTTGGGATTGTGCAAATCATCAATGGTAAGACAGTCATAACCTGTTCATTTTCAATTTGGATGACCAATCTAGGAATCTGATACTGAACTTGGATCTGATATACTTAATCAGGGGTTAGTTATGTTATGATATGACATGTAATAATTAATTCTTCTGCAGAGTTTGTTCTTGCTTTTTCACTGTAAATTATAAGAAGGAAAAGCAAAGGCTGTCGATGATTATTTCAAGTATCATTAGCAGTTTTTGTCATGTGCTTCTTCATAAAGTGGAAAAAGAAAACTGCAACACAAGGTACTTTCATTCTCATATATGAGTTTATGGTAATAAGAAAAGAAAACAATCGCTAGAATACATATTTTTCATAGCCAAGAACATACAGACATCTGTTTATTTATGTTCTCGTATAAGAGATTGAAACTCGCAGACATCTTAGTCAAATTTATTTCTTTAATTTGTATTTCCTTAATAAGAATCATTAGAGTTAAACACTGCTATTGAGATCTCTAATTATGATCAGAGGAAATTTTTATTTGTATTTTAAATTTGAGAAACATGATGAGAAGGGGATGAATCATTTTATAATATATGTATATATAGTTAAAATAAATATATAACTAAAATTTGGAATTCTACGACGCTAAAATTTTAATTATATTTGCTTAAAATTATGTTCAATAATTTCAAGTTCTCAGCACAAAGAGCTGTCGGCAAAAGGCTCATTGCAGCACCCTCAGTACATCCAATCTCAAGAACACTCTTTTGCTTTTGTCCAGCAAAAGCTTCTCTAATTATAATGAGAGGACAAAAGAAATTTGACTGTACACTTTCTGCAGCATCTAAATGAGTGCATGAAAGTGTTTTCTGCAGTGCACGTTGCTTCGTCCATACTTCATTAAGGATGGATCTTTTTTTTTCGTCGATAGTTGTGTATTAATCGAACCCCTTTGCAGCTGCAGATGCTGTCAATTTTAATCAAAAAATTTCTGGTTTGTTTATTACTCAAAGTTGTTTGTTTTCTTTTATATCTTTTATTGTGGGTATGATCGGCGATCAACTAGTGAGAAAGAGTTTGTTCAGTTCATTTAAGCATGTGCGAAACCAGGATCAGGCTCCATCGTCTTTTTTTTCATATAAATTAAAAATAATGTGCATGAAGAATATTATTAGTTATATTGTACATGCTATTTTAGTCTTTAGATAGAAGAAGAATTTAAACGGTCACACAGTTGATATCTTTGAGTTCCAACCTCGAAGATATTATACATTGTTTAATAAAAGGAAGGCAAAATTCTTCGAAGCTCGGGGATCTCTGTGAAGAATTTTCGATCAAGACTCGACTTACGAAATTTTTCCCTTGCGGGGATGAGGGTATAGTCCCAAGCACCCTAGTTTAAGGATCAAGGCGAGTAATATTGCCCCCGCTCACGGGTCCTCGACCCCGTATATATTATATATATTAAAAATAATTATGTCAATATTATAATATTTATTCTTAAACAACTATTATAATATTTAAAAAATATATTTTTGTAAAATATATTTTTTTTTATTAAGAGTATTTATTTTTAATTTTATTGCATCTTTTTTAAAATTTTTTTCAATCTTGGGGAATAGAGTCTCACGAAGGGTTGGAGATCCGCGCGGACGAGAGCAAGAAATTTAGCTTCCCCATCCAGAGGATTCGAAGCGGAAGCGGGACGACGTCAGACAGGAGGCATATTCTCCGTCCCGAATAGGATCAAGTGCCAATCCTAGATACCAATCTATTAATTTCGATCCTGCCCAGCTCAATTTAAATCAGTTAAAATCAGGCTTAGGAGTGAAATATATGGCCCAATCTCGATTTAAATGTATAAAACATGTCATTCCATAATCTCTCTCTCTCCCTATATATATACATATATATACATATATATATATATATATATATANTTAAAATCAGGCTTAGGAGTGAAATATATGGCCCAATCTCGATTTAAATGTATAAAACATGTCATTCCATAATCTCTCTCTCTCCCTATATATATACATATATATACATATATATATATATATATATATATATATATACATTGCTTTGATATTCTCTTGTATATAGTTTAATATTTTCAAATCATAATAAGAATCATGTATTATAATTTGTATGAGGTATTTTATTATATTTAATAAAATGGTATATAAAAATATTTATATAATATAAGGATTATCTGATCATACAAGAAGTGACATCAAAATTCGAGAAGGGACAATAAGAAGATTCTATATTTTAAAATTATAATCCTATATTTTTTAAGAAAATATAAATAAAAACAAGACAATTGAGATGTCTTATTAGGTTGTCAAAAACATTATATATAAGAAAAGGAAATTCATAATTGTTGGATTGAATTTTGTATGTGATTATTTGATAATAATATATTATGAGGTGCATTAGGTTGTCATTTTATGTAAAAAAAATCAATTTGGATCATTTTCTTAATCCTTAAGTTGTGCATGAGTAGTAGAAAGCCCTTCTCTAAGCAAAATGGGTCTCCTATAAAAATGGAAAATTGCATAAGGATCTCCAACAGGCATATTTGGTTCATTGAAAGGATACCTCATGAACCATATAAACAAGAAAAATAATCGTTTCATAACTTTCATACAACCAAGCACCAACATGGTTTGTTGGTAAAACATATGTGGCACTCATTCTATGTTCAATACCAGATCCAGCCAAGAACTGCTTTCATTCTTTTTCAGCTTTTTTTCTCGTGTTATGAACCGATTAATGTGACATTTTCTTTCTTGTTTTCAATAAATTATACCGTTTGTAATATAAAAAGTTATTATGATGTGTTAAGAATATAAATATAAATATGATGATCATTCTATCAGTATAAGTTTTTAGGATCGTTGATAACACATTTAATCTAATATAGTATCAAAGATAAAAATCTTGAGTTCAAATCTCCATATTATTTATATTAAAAATTAATTTTTTTCCTAAGTTGTCGATGTGTTGAGTTTTGGGTTAGTCCAAAATTATAAGCGATCCACACATGAAGAAAAGTGCTAAGAATATAAATTTAAAAATATTGTTCTTTCTATCGGTTTAAACTTTTAGAATTGTTGAAAACATATCTAATTTAAGATGATAGTTCAATACTTTTCATATGTTAGTAATTTAAAATTGACAATGCTTGTGTACTGTAGTATTAAAAGTGCTTGATAATTGTTTTAATTTTTAATTCATTTATACGCTACGAGAAAATGGTATTTCTACTATAGAACTTTTGACCGCAAATTTAGAAAAAATGAGTGCAAATTATCGACAAAATTTGCATTCGATTTTGAACGTCCAAAAAATGTTCATTACATCTGAAAACACAAAATAAAATTTAGTTCAAATCATGGAAAAATATTTTGTTTCAACTTGAGATGGATTTTCTAATCCGTCTCAATTTGAGATGAAATTACATGCTGCAATTAGGGAGGACTAAAAATCATCTACAAATATTATCACAACAAAACATATAATTATAAATAAAATTATTATAAAATGAGTTACAACTAATTTTTTTTTAAATTATAGTTTAATAGGTCTCTCATCATCTATAAAATCATCTTTTTACATTTTTCTGCACAAGTCGAGCTTGTTCTATCTGCTCTTGCATATGTTGCTGCATATCTTGTTGCATTTGTTGACACACTTCTATAAGTTATTGTCGCCAAAATTTATCTCTTTGTTTGAGTTATTTATTAACACATCATTATATCTCTTCAGTTGAATAGTCTGATACAACTTATGTATTGATCCCAAATCAAAATAAGTCATAAATGATCTGAATCTATATGCACAATTTTCATTTGTGCTGACATGTTCCCTCCAAATTCTCAAGTCGATTTGTATTTTTTTGATAAGTGTGTTCATTGAAAGTTCTCAAGTTGATTTTTATTTTTCAATAAGTGTGTTCTGTATGCAATAATTGTATGTGACAATCAAACCAAGAATTTTTATCTCCTTACTTTAATGTAAGTGTATTTGATTCATACATCAATATGAACACACTAACTTATCGAAGCCATCCATGTTGATAACATTTCATATACAAGAAAATCATTAAAGGTCCATATTATTCTATTTGGTTGTCACGTCATATACAAAAATGTTATTTCACAAAACTTTCAGTATTTATTAATTTGGGCTTACAAATATATTTCTGTTTTATGTTTGTGATAATGAGGATCAGGAACGATGGAAGTAAAAAATATATACAAAACAATCATGCATACTCTGGAAAACAAATCATATTGATTGTCACTAGCTAACAAGAATAAGAAGATGATGACTTGATTGTTTGGAGTAAAATTGTTTGCACACAATTAAAGTCTTATGTTTTTAGGATCATTTGCGAAATCATGATGCGTTCGATCAAAATGTTTCCATGTCGATTTACTTTCACCTTCCTTAGTAACATGCTTACATGTCATCTCATTTGTGAAATTGAACTCATAGAAGAATATAATCTTTTATGTTTTGGAATAGGAAGCAAATACTGCATTCCTTTTATTAGAATTTCATTTCTACTAGTAATATTTGAAGATTTGTATCTCCGAACATCACAAAATTTGCATTTACTAAATGAATGTATTAATCATAGAACATGTATTCAATGAGACAATAATCAATATTTGTTGTTGCAAAACCAAGTTTTAAAACTCATTCTTTGTTTTATAATAATTCAATGAAATTCGTGGGCATGACGGTGTCACCTCCTTTAATATTTTCATAATGCATCGAAGCATGCATGTGAAAAATTATTATTATATTTGAGACTTAACATCCAAACAAATAATGACAATAATTTAGAATGAGTTTCAAAGCATTTAATAATTCTTAGATGTAGTGACTTTTCATGAAATCTAATGCTTCCATAATTTGTTGCGACAACATTGTAAATTAAATTTTTATATTTTTGAAATACATCATCTTCTTGAGAAGATCAATTGAGTGACTCTTCATTACTATTGACAATGAGCTCGTCTTCTCCAAATTCAACCAAATACCACTAATTCGGTTTAAAACTTTTTCTATACATGGGCTTCAATAGATTCTATCGTCTGAATTTTATGCTTAATTTCAAAATTATTTTAATTTATTAAATTAACATTTTACACTTCTAATTAAAAAAAGTATCCACTCTCTCACCTTCTCTCTCCTCTCTCACATGTTCTCTTCTCTCTCCCGCTCTCATGTTCTCTCTTTCTCTCTACTCTCATTTCTCTCTCTCTCTCTCGTTAACACTCGCGTGTGCTCGCTTACGTGTGCGAGTGATTGCCCCTGCTCGCCCATGCGCACAGGCGAGCTCCCATGCTCACTTGAGCGCGCAGGTGAGCCCCCACGTACAGGCGAGTGCCAATGCTCGCCTACGTGCACAGGTAAGTGCCCATGTTTGCCTACGCGCGCAGGCGAGCCGCCTCTAGCCTACATGAGCTTGACGAGAGAGAGAAGTGAGTGCGATGAGATAAGAGAGAACGTGAGAGAGAAGTGACAACGGGAGAGAGAACATAGAGAAAAGAAAGAGGAGTGTGAAGGTGAGAGAGTGGATAATATTTTTTAAATAAAAGGGTAAATGGTAATTTAATAAAACAAAATAATTTGAATAAATTAAATACCAGATGATTGGATTAAATTGTCCAAACGAAAAAAGTTCAGACCTACTTCTGCACAATTTCATACATTAGGGTTAGATTTGAATTTTTGCGATAGTTCGAGGGAGGTTTGTGGAAATAACCCTTAATTTTATTATATATTTACCAGTGATTTTTCGTAGGAAATATTTTTTTACAATAAAGTAAATATTAGAGTTTATTATTAAACTGTTATATGTAATTAAATTCTTTTTATCAAACTAAAATAAATTAATTGAACCAAATATAACTACTATATTAATTTATAACTAGCACATATCATAATGAATATCTTAAATGCATACAAGGAACACATAAAATGATAACTAAGACAATGAAATTAATAAAATGAATTAATATAACTAAATTAAATTTTATAGCTAAGACAAATTCAATAACATAAGATTTATAATCAAGTTAATAATAAAAAATATGGATAAAAATAATTAAAAAAGGGCAATTGCCGTTGTAGCTGCTCTTGCCTCACGTCGACGATCGTACCTTGTTGGAGGAGAAGTTCGTGGGAGAAAAAACAGTCACGCACAGATGGAAGGAAAGAAGGAGCCATGATAAAAGGAACTTTGCAGAATGTTCTGCCACAAAGTGCATAACACTCACCTATCCCTTCAACCATCACATGCACTCGTGACTTGGTGGATGTGACTAAAAAACTACTACAAGTTGCGGCGATATATTAAAATCATCACAATTTGCAACATTTTTTCAACCATTGCACTTGTAACGATTTTGTCAACCGTCACACTTTGCGATGGTAACATTATAAGCGCAATGTGCATGCCGCAAATTGCGATGGTAACTTGATTGTCACAATTCATGGCAGTTTTCCCTTTCCTTGGCAAGTTATAACGGATTTTTTCTGTAACGCCCCCAAAATCAGACCTTGCCACCTGGCAGAATCATGACTTTAAGGACGCTAACGTCTTACATCTTTGACTATACTTTGACCAATCCATTGGTCAACACTGTGAACACATCAATGCGGAAGCCAATACTAGAACCTATGTCATGTGCAAGTCACCTCATCATGAACACCATCACGCTGTCGCTGTGTCATCACCATCTATTTGAACATATTTGCCTACAAAATTGAATTTGTAGGAGAGATGAACCTCCCGTGAGTTTTGACACTCAATATGTAAATGATCATAAATAAGATAATCAATATGTAAAGGAAACATTAGTTGACAATAAGATTTCACAATTAACAATATCTCAATAAGGTCGTTCTTTACCTTTGGCCTTTAGCTTTACCTTTCAATACCAA